>JAKCWG010000532.1:0-61136 GCA_021464415.1 Lonicera japonica | reverse complement strand
AATTATTCTTATCTTATATTTTTGGGATGGATAACATACACATTTATACTTACTAAAGTATCTATATTATAAGAATAATTTCATGCCGAAGTGTACTACTTGAAAGTAATTATTTTCATTATGTTGCATAGCATGGCATGCATGGTTTTCTAACCTATTTTTATATAAAAACCCTTATAGTTCCCACTGAGCCCGTTTGGCTCACTCCCATTTTCCAAACCAGTGTTGCAGGTGTTCTCGGGATGGTGCGCTTATGGAGTCTAGTAGCTTTGACGGCCTCTGATTACCAAAGTCGTTTAAAAACGACTAGTATTATACTTTTTCTTATATTGATAATAAGTCACATATTCTATTGACTGTTGTGCTTTAAAATATTGTTGTAAAGCCATTTGATGAATTGGGACCTCATTGGAGGCTTTATACAAATGATATTTCTTAAATGTGGAGTATCTGTTGGGAATGGATTATATACATTTTAACAGGTTTTGGTTTTGTTTTATAAACAAAATCCACATGCCCAATTTTTTTAAAATTAAGGCTTTATATGGAATTTCCTTTTCATATAAGTTATATATTCTATATTATGATACCTGTCGTCGTGTACGACAACGTGACTAACCGGGTCCCGGAGGCGTAATCATCTAAACTAGATTTCGGGATGTCACAAAGTGGGACCCTTATCTCTTTCCACATTGTAGTGTAATTGTCCCATTGAGATTGTACAAACCCTAGATGTATAGTGGAATAGAGATAGTTTATCTCCTCAATCACAGACCGATGAACATGGCATCCATGGACTCATTTATACCAGGTAATCCTTGATTTTAATGCTTATGCGTAATATTGATTGCTTATACATGGAACAATTTAAGATTATTACTCAGGATTGATATAGCAAATAAAGATATTTTCTTTCAAGTGCTTTCACAAGTGGCTTGTAATATTGTACAGAGATGTTGGTGAGGCAGGTTGAATTGAGGGATAAAATGGATCGGATGCATTTGATCAGTAGGGGAGGATACCGCGATGTTCAAGGGCTACCGGATTTTACTGTTGGATTAGATGAGCCTCTTAAGGAATTGAAGAGTAAGGTGTTACAAGATGGTGTATCTTTGTTGCCTTTCTGCGTCCTAATTATTGAAGTGGAAAGACTACCATGTCAAATATCCTGTGAAAGATAAGGAGATTCAAGGTATCTATAATATATAATCTATAAAATTAATATCATACTGATGTTTGTTGCTTTGTTTAATTTTGATTTTGGATTTTAGGTCATGTTAATGTGTACTGTTGTGATAAATTTTAATACTCGCAAGCGCACGAATCAATTTATAGTATAGCGTGTAAACGGAGTCGATTCCATAGAGACTCAAACAATATGTTTTATAATTATCTTGTTAATGTTCACTAAACTCCTAATCTAGCAAAGAAATTTTATGATAATCAAACAAATAAAATAGAGCAAATAAAATAAAATAAAGCAAAGCAAGTAAACTAAAGTAATGGAACTAAATTAAATAATATAAAGCAAGATAATAAAGTTAATGAATTAATTGACTAGAGTTTTGAAATTGTATATTTAATATCATCTTCCTATGTATTCATGCACATAAACTCTACTATCATCTCGCACTAATTTGGTCTCTTGACTCTATTAGATGCGGAAAATAGAATCACTAAAGTCCAATTAATTAATAAAATTCAATTGTAATTCTTCCACAGCCAAACTAATACATAAAATCAAATCACTCACTATATCCATCAAAACACATCCTATATCCGCTCTCAACAAATCATAAGATAAATCCAACAAAAAATAATAAGAATCCAACTTTATTTTTTATCAATTAAAATAGGCATCCAATAGGAAGAATTGTATTTAACATTAAATCATTAAATTGGTAGAGTCAATTGGCATGAATACGTGCAAGAGAATCAATTAAATATACTCATTATATCCCTAGCACAAATTTTTCGCTACCATGAATAAAATTAAATAATAAACAAAGTTAAAAGAAAAATTACTTGACAATAAATAAAAAAGTTAAATCTTCAATCTCCAAATCTTGAATAAAGTAAAAAGAAGAAAACAAAAGAAAATTGAAGATAAGAAGAGAGGTGCACGGCTGGCTTCTTGTTGGCTCTCTGAATTGTTGCTGCCATTGCTCTTTAAATACTTGTAAGGGGTGAAATTTAGGGCTAAACTTTATACATGGGCTTTAGTTGATGGGTTTGGATTTGAAATTTTAATTCAATGGCTCTGAACTTCTATTAATGGGCTGCCACTTATTCTAATTGATAAATATATGGATGGCCCTCTAAGCAGTAGCATTAACATTAAAACTGGGCCACCAAATGTACCAATTTCCGCATACCACCTCCTACGACAGATTCAACATTGTTTTCTGCCAAGAAAGCCTCAGAATTTGAGAAAACTCAAAACATGAAAATTGTAGGTCTTGGAATCTTCTTTCTAACCATATAAAGAACACCAAAATCCGAGTTTTGAGCGAAAAGATATGCCCAAATTACCAAACTGTTGTTCTGATTTTCCTTCTTTCTCTTTTTAAATCTTTTTCTCTCTAAATCTTCTCCAATTTAACTCTAAATTAATTCATTCAAACTCCAATATTCTCCGATTTCCATAGCACTTGAAAGAATAGTGAAAATACAAATTGGTAGTAATATATGCTCTTTAAATTATAAATTAACATAATTAATTACACTAATTTCTTGGCACATCAAATTCCCCCAACTTACACTTCGCTAGTCCTCGAGCAAAGCAAAAATTTTAAAATAAATTACTTGCTTAAATCCAAGGTTCCAACACAATTCGAATGAAATGGTTCTTTATAAAATTTAATTCCCCCTTTTTTACCAATGCAACTAACTCAACAATGATATCCAAACACTCACACGCTAGAGCATTGTGACACTCATGCAATATCAAAGTTCTTAAACTAGCGAGATTAATAAAATATTACATTCTCACCAATCCCCATCGTGCGTGTGTGAATTGACAACAACATAACATCATTGATATCAAAGTAAGCAAACTTTCGAATTCCATCTAAACTTTGTCTTGACTCAATTCCTTACATGGCATACACTCAACAAATTAATCAAACACTAGAGAATAAGGTGTAAATGCTCTCATTACATGCAGGCTATAAAGAGTAAATGTTTGCAATTTCAAAAGCCTCTCGCATGTATATATATAAAAAAATGCTAATAATGAAAGAACAAGAGTCTCATGAACGGATATATCCCACTAGAAAAGCGAAATGCATAAATGGATCCCTTTTTATCACTTTCACCTCCAAATCATATTCCAAAGGATCATTAGGACTTTTTCTGGGTTGTAACGTTAGGCTTAGGTAAGGGTTATCAGATGAAAGGTATATAAGAGATTCAAAAATCTAAGAAATACATTGAGATATAAAATTAACACTTTGAGCTTAATTTTGACTTCACTTGAGCTTTTTCTTTCTTCTTCTTCTTTTTCTTTTTCACAATTTTTTCTAATTTTTTTCTTTTTCTACTTTTTTTTTACATCTCCTTTTTTTTTCACATATTTATTTTTCTTTTGTATTTGGAGGAGATTTCATAACTTTTTCATTTTTTTCTTTTTCACTTTCTTCTTTCATATTTTTTTTTCTAAGCTCACTTTTCACTATTGCCTTTACATAAAATAAATAATCTCAACATATTCTTAAATAAAAGATAGGCTGTAAATACGTATTAAACTTTTAATTGAAGTAGGGTAAAGTTATTGGGTTAACAAAAGAAAAGCTTATATGTAAGGCTCAAAGGGGTGACTAGCGGCATATATGGAAAGGTGGGATTAGGCTAATAAATAGGCTACCAAAGACGGCCTAAATCACTTCCTATGGTCTATAGCTCTTTGGATCAATTAATATCAAGAATCCTTAAAATGATGCATTTCATGAATTTACCTTTCTAGTGTTCAATCAAAACAAAGAATAATGAGACTACACAACAAATTACGCTTTTCAAAAATTAAGAGTTGATATAAAACCCTCAAATATGAAGATTTGCTCAAATTCTCACGGTTTATTTAGTCTCCACATTTATGTTCTTCAAGAATTTTAAGTTATACTCACTCATCTATCTAGTCATTTAATAGTTTTCATATGTGCAAAAATATAATGAGGATCGAAAATCATAATTTTTTTATTAATAAAGATGGTAGGAGAACTAATCATGCACATGTAAAGTATCAAGATGAATGCGTCATCATTATTATATTAGTTAGAATGGAAATCTTAATTAATATCAAAGAACTATTGCATAGCTTTTCTTTGTTCCTTTAAAATAATTAAAAAAAAATTAGCTCATGTTTCTAACAAAGTACAATAATTGAAGTGTAAGTGTATGGAATGATAAGGTAACTAGTTCCCATCCCCCAACTTAAATCATGCATTGTCCTTGATGTAATAAGACAAATAAATAAGATAGGAAGGATAGCACCTAGATATGTTAAAGCTCACTGACAAAGATAAACTTGCACATTTGTTAGTATGGAACAAATAAAAGCAGAATATTCAATTCAATTTAAAAAAAATACAAATTTATTGGGTGGAAGGTCAGCAGATATAATAATCACAACAAAAATATACTTATTAAACCAACCACTTACCTCAAAGCTTCGATGGCCTAATTAAATCAGGCTCTAGATCAGAAGAGAGGGGATAAATTACCTCAAAAAGTTCAACAGATGGAAACACGAAATCATAGGGCATGTGAAATACCTTTAAAAGCAACGAGTCAATAGAGCGTGACTCAGATATACCAGGATTAAACGGGAAACTCAACCCTAACTTCATATCATTAGAGGATTTATCTTCATCGTTATCAATCTCTAAAAATAAAATGTTATTAACTTCTACTTCCCACTCTCCCTCTTCCATTTTCTGCATCTCTCTTGCTTCGTCATAAAATTTTGAATTATTTATTTCATCTCCTAATAAATTTTTATAATCTTCTTCAAGTTCATTACCACCTCCATCAAATACCCAGCCGTGTTCACACCTCTAACTTCCTATTTTTGGAGCTGTTTACTTGTATCAAAGACATTAAGTTCAGCTGTCATATTTCCAACTAATTTTCATTAGTCCGTTCCTATAGTTGATTAATGATTGGCTGTAGCGAGGAACAGCCGACCAATAATCACAGGGATTTGCCCTTTTGTGTTTAGAACAGGTTGTGTGTCAAGGACTACGAAATCTACTGGAAAGTAAAATCCCTCAACTTGTATCAAAAATCTTCAATGACACATCTAGGAAATTTAACAAATATATCAGCTAATTGTATTGTCATTGGTGTAGGCTACAGCACTCCCAAACCCAATTGCTTAAAAACTGAATATGGCAATAAGTTGACAGCTGCCCCTGAATCTAGCAAAGCTTGCTCAATAAAATTGTCACCTATCTTGTAGGAAATTGTAGGACAACTTGGATCTTTAAATTTGATAGGAACTTTACATTGAAGAATGGAGCTAACTTGCTCAGCTACAAATGCTTTCTTTGGAGTTGTGGTTTTTTTCTTAACTGTTAGAAGGTCTTTAAAAAATTTAGCATACGAATGTACTTGCTTAATTGCATCTAGAAGATGAATGTTTACTTTCACTTGCTTAAACACTTCTAAGATATCCCCATTTTGGTCTACTTTCTTGGGACTTTTTAACCTGTGTGGAAATGGTGCTCTAGGTATGAAACTTCTAGGATAGGGATCATTAGCAATAGGATGGGTATCCTTAGGGTCATTCTCATTTGGACTTTTCACCCTCTTGGTGGTTATTTCTTCTTGATAAGTTTCTTCCTCAACAATTAGGCATTTGAAATTTGTTATCAACCTCCTATCCTGACCGAAGGGTCTTAATCGCATGAACTTGCTCCTGAGATTAACCAGAGTTATTAATGATAATATATCCCCCTTTTGTATTCTGTTCAGGTTGTTTTAGAAGCTTGTCTTTGATCTCCCCTAGTTGGCCAGTTAATTAGCCTATTTGATTCTTTAATTCCACAATGGATTCGGTATTATACCTAGTTGCTTCTTGCACTGCTTGATTAGTAGCTTGAATGCTTTGGCAAGTCAATTTTATAAAGGATTGCGAAGTGTCTTCTAAAGATGAGAATTGTTATTGGTATATAGTTGGTGGTGGACACGGTTGTTGGGGAGGAAATGCTTGCATATGGGTCTGAAAACTAGGTGAGTTTTGACGCGACGTGCTCATATTTGACCTCCTAAATTATTTATGGATTGGCTTAGTTGACAAGAAAAATTTGAATAATTATCCCAACCTTGTTTGTATCTCTGTTCAAATGGGTTATTCATTGGCTGCCTAAATTCTTCAACTAAATTCACTTGCTTAGGGATGGCACTCGAATACCCTATAGAAGATGGACACATATTTTCTATGTGCATTGGCGTTGGGCTCGGTGTGTTATTTGACAATTGTAATGTTAAAGCCTTAACCTTTTTCATGAGAATATCTACTTGCCTTCTAGTCTCATCATTCTCCTTAACTTCATATATGTCACCCCGTGGATTTTGACAAATTTGTTCTCTTCGGGAAGAAAGATCCCATTGTTGAGAATTTTTAGACAAACTTTCAAGGAAATTGTATGCTTGATCTTCCCTAAGGCCTAAGAAATTACCATTGTTCATTGACTCAATCATATTTCTAGTGTTTTGAGTTAAACCATTGTAAAAATATTGCACAAGTCTCCAAACCTCAAATCCATAATGAGGACATTTAATTAGTAAGTCCTTGAATCTCTCCCAACTCTCATAAAATTTTTCATTTGGTTCTTGGGTAAAATTTGAAATTTATCTTCTAAGTTCATTGGTTTTGGCCATGGGAAAGAATTTAGTTAAGAATTTTGAAACCAAAGTTTCCCAATTTGTAATTGACTGTGGTGTTAAAGAGTTAAGCCAAGCTTTTGCTCTTCCTTTTAAGGAGAAAGGAAATAAGCGCAGACAGAATGACTCATCGTTGAAATTTTGAAATCTAAAAGTTGCACAAATTTTTAGAAAAATCTTTTACATGAAGGTAAGGATCATCTTGGTCAAGTCCTAAAAAGGTAGGCAAAAGTTGAATAAGTTGCAGGTTAAGTTCAAAATTTACCGCAGTGGTGATAGGAAATACGATGCATGAAGGTAGATTAATGGTGACTGGAGTAAATAATTCCCTAAGAGACTTTGTAGCTACTTCACCTCCACCCATGGATTTTTTTTTAATTTTTATTAATAATAATAAAAATAAAAAGAAGAAGAACAACAAAAGTCCTACTTGGGGTGAAAATAATTTTTAGGATCTAATCTCACTTTATAATCTTGGATAAAAGTTAGAGTAAAAGATTAAGAACATTAGAAGCTTGAATCAAAAAATTGCTAGTGCTAAGTGTTGAACCTAGGACCTTTTGGGAGCAAAATTCAACTTTTACCAACTAGGACAAAATGAATTTAATAAAATAATTTGCTTCACAGTTTATATATTCTTTCATCTAGATCCTTCAATTACCCCAAAAAACAATGAATTAACTTCTTTTTCTAATATATATAATTTATTTATTTTTGAGAAGAAAACTAGTAGAATGAAATTTAATTACTAAATTAACAAGATTAAATTAGAGTCCCCGGTAACGGCGCCAAAAACTTGTTGCGATAAATTTTAATACTCGCAAGCGTACGAATCAATTTATAGTATAGTGTGTAAGCGAGGTCG
This sequence comes from Lonicera japonica, assembly GCA_021464415.1. Classification (NCBI taxonomy): domain Eukaryota; kingdom Viridiplantae; phylum Streptophyta; class Magnoliopsida; order Dipsacales; family Caprifoliaceae; genus Lonicera; species Lonicera japonica. The sequence continues at coordinate 53,386 of JAKCWG010000532.1, read as the reverse complement.
ATCCCACAGCAACTCAAACAGTATGTTTTATAATTATCTTGTTAAAGTTTCACTAAACTCCTAATCTAGCTAAGAAATTTTATGATAATCAAACAAATTAAATAAAATAAAACAAAGCAAGTAAATTAAAGTAATGGAACTAAACTAAATAATATAAAGCAAGATAATAAAGTTAATGAATTAATTGACTAGAGTTTTGAAATAGAGGAGAGAATTGTATTAATCTTCATGAAAAACAGTTATTACATAATGGATCCTATATCTCTGTTTATAGATGCTACTTGCTTGAGAAATAAGCTAGCATCCTAACTAACTTTGGAGCTAAATGACTGATATACCCATGCTTGCTCTATTACACAACATTACAGTACAACACATTATACACAGATATCACACTTACACCAAATAACAATAACTAGTTTACAAATCATACATATGCAAAATCTTGTTTTATGTAACACGTGATTTTTTTACCTTGGGTTGAACATCCCATGGACCAAGGTACTTTTTTCAAGAACCGGGTAACCAGGACCTTGATCCATATTACCCCGTAAAGGTTTGAATATTGACAATTAGTTTTTCAGATAACTTGTCTGCAGTTCTGCACCTCTTTTTCCTGTTTAAGTCTCTTTACTTTCAACTATAACTTTCTTCATGGTGGCACTAATTGAAGATAGTCAAAGTTTGTAAAGGATTTCTTCTGGCCCTTACTGTGATTGGCCGATCACTCAATGGGAAGCATCTGGTAATCTAGGATCAGAGTACGAAGAAATGGTCTAAAGGGGAACCTATTTTGTACTCAGACCAAAGAGCTCTGCTTATGCTACTCCAAACCAGCTTAGATGCTTTGGATGAAAAGCCTATAGCCAAGGAGTGTTACTTGGACTTGGGCTCATTTCCGGAAGATCAAAAGATTGCTGCCACTGTTCTTATGGATATGTGGGTCGAATTGTACGGCCAAGATGATCAGGGCGCATAAACCCTCGAAAACCTCCTTGAACTCTCGTTCAGGAATCTTGTTAATCTCTTCCCTACGAGGTATTATATATACCTTCACTCCTCTTATTTTTTGTTATCCAATATTTTTGGTAGCTGATTTACTCACATGATCACTGCTATATAGAGATGGCAAAATGATCCAACCCGGCAGTTTTATGGCCCAACCCGACCATAATGAAGCAGGTTTTAAAAACCAGTGCGAGTATGGCATCTAAAATAGAAACCTAGCACAAATTGGGTTCAGTTTCACATAAATCTTGCCCATTTGACCCGAACTGAATATAATATTTTTACCTTTAAATACCCTTATAATATCATACAATTACAACGGGTTGGGTCTGGTCAAGATGGGACAGTGTGAGTTCGGGCTTATATAAATGGTAAACGGGGAGGATTCAGGTTTTTCAAAACAAAACATGCTCTGGTTTGGGTTCGGTCAAACCTGCCCCAAGCTTGATCCATGCTATGATGATGGCCTGATGGGTGAGACCGGATTGCATTAAGGGGAAAATAGAGGGGTGTGTAAGAGAAATTCATTTAAATATTTTAATTTCTACTGCTTTGAATTTCTAATTTGTTGCCATTTGTCTCACAACTGCCTGACTTCCTTTGTTTTTCAGTTTGTAATGATAATAGAATCTGTGCACATGTTGTAATTCGCATGGATTAATCTATCTTTGACCTCATTCAACACGAAAGGTACAATTGAAGTCGATGGCTACTGTAATGAACATTATGTGATGCAGCATGATCTGTTGAGAGAGCTGGTTATCTCCCGGAGTGACCAAGAGCCTACAGAACAGAGAAAAAGATTAATTATGGATAGAAGAGAGAATGTCCCTCCGCAGTGGTGGGTTGAACAACAGCAGCAACCCAAACATGCCCGCCTTTTGTCTATTTCTACAGGTATACAATCATTTATGAACCCGCCTTTTAAATGTTTGATAATTTCGCGTAATTTGATTGGTTTAGCTAGAGAACAATTGAATTCTCTTACTCTATTCTAAACAAAAAACTTTGTATGGAAAATCAAGGTAAACCACCATGTACCATGAAAACTGATTCCTTTGAAATTAAAATAATCAACACTACTAAAAATGGCAAATATGGAATCATGGGCAATTTCCACGGAAAAGAAATCCAGTCAAACGCATTCAATGGATCTCTTTGATAAAAAATTGGAAAATGATTGAAAACACTAGTAGTTTTTATGAGAAGTTGAAAAAGACACTTGATTTGGTCCAGATGTTCTATTACTTTTTTGGTTTTTCAATGGAAACTAATTCCCTTGGGGATGGGTAAGAAAATTGTCCAAAGAACAAGAGGAAAAATATGGAGAACATCTCTCACCAAAATCACTCATCAGTTTATAACATTTTTTTTATCAAATACACCTTAGTTTATTACTTTATTTATTCTTTTTGCTCGTGGTAATTTATTGAATACTGATAGCAGATGAAACGTTCGCCTCAAGCTGGTACAACATGCAACTTCCTTTAACCGAGGTTCTAATACTGAACTTCAGGTCAAAGAGTTACCTCTTAACTCACTTTATGGAGACAATGAACAAATTGAAGGTTCTGATCGTCACAAATTACGGTTTCTGTCCTGTATAGCTAAAAAAGTTTATACTACTTGAATATTTATCTGATCTAAGGAGAATCAGATTGGAAAACGTTTCAATTCCCTCCCTCAGCAAATCCTTACTGCAGCTGAGGAATCTGCAGAAAATATCCTTGATGATGTGTGAGATTGGCAAGGCTTTTGGGAGTTGTTCTAGTGGAATCCCTCAAATGTTAACAAATCTGGTGGAGCTTGAGATTGACAATTGCGATGATTTAGCGGAATTTCCTATCGGGTTCTGCAACCTTTTACATCTTAAGAAGCTCAGTATCACTTACTGTAATGAGCTGAGTGAACTTCCCAATGGATTTGGAAGGCTGATGAATTTAGAAGTACTGAGGGTTCATTCTTGCACGAAGCTCGAGGAATTACCGGCGTCTATTTGTGGGCTCCACAAATTGAGATATCTTGATATATCTGATTGCGTAGGCATGAGTAAAATGCCTGAACGAATTGGTGACTTGCGGGGTCTAAGAGTCCTACACATGAGGGGTTGCTAGGGTGTACAAGACTTGCCGCCATCAGTTCAACATCTTTGCGAGTTAAAAGATGTGATTTGTGATGAAGAGATTTCGTATTTATGGAAATTTTATGGGAATAATCTCACCAACTTGAAGGTAAATGTGATAAAAGAAGATATCAACCTTGATTGTCTTCACAATGTTGTTTGATAAAATAGAGGAACATAGCCAGGTATGTTACTTAAAGATGATATATGATTTTTGAAACGTTTTTACGTGTGTGAGAATCCGGACCCGCGCGACCCGAGAGAAAGAAAGAGAAGGGTCCTCGTTCTCGGTTTCATTTGAAAACGTATTTTATAGAGTCGCCAGTTTGTTTTACGAGAAAACAAACAAAAGATCGTACGAAGGATAATTCGAAAATGAACTATCTTTCATACGTTTAAAACCAGAGATTTATATTGAAAATTTACTTTGCTAGGGTTCGGGAACTACGTTACGAATTGGGAAGGTGTTAGGCACCCAATTCGCCCTTTCGGTCTCTTAATGGATCATGCATCTAATTCCTATTTTAGATATCTTGCAAGTAGTTTGGATTGTTTTCAGAATAGTCCTTTCCGGATAAATTCAGTTTAAAATAATATTTTGAAATCAGACTCGAGCTTTGCGAGCGCCTACGTATTCATTCGTAGAATGAAATCAGAGTCACGTAGTTCCTTTCTTTTGGAAACTGTTTTTGTATTTTTATTTGTTTTGAAAACGTGTCAAAATGGATTTTAGATTTCTTGTAAAACTTAGAAAGGATTTGTTTTGAAAGCAGTGAACTTCCTTGCAAGTTATCTAATTTTCTGTATTAAAAGTGAAATTAAATGTGGTACTGAAATTAAGGATTTGGTAGAAAGACGTACCTGATGCGCCTGAAGAAGAAATAAGAGCCTCGCCTAGTTGCCTTGCTTGCTTCCTTCTCTCTCTCTAAAACTTTCTCTCTCTAGATTTTCTCTCTCTAAAACTTTCTCTCTCTAGAAATTCTCTTTCAGAATTTCTCTAAAATGACTCTCTAAAGATTTTGACAGAGTTTCTACTTACTAAAAACACTATTGAGTGTTGATGATCTAAAATGGGAGCCCAAAGGTCCTATTTATAGCAAAAAAATCCGCCAAAAACGCTCCAAAAGAGGCCAACCGCAGGGGGTAGCCGCAGGGCGTGCGACTGGGGCGTGCGACAGGGGGTAGCCGCAGGGCGTGCGGCTAGGTCGTGCGGTTGGGGCGTGCGGCTGGGGGCTGCGACAGGGGGCTGCGACAAGGGGGCCAACCGTACGGCTGGCAGGTAGCCGTACGGTTAGGGGCGTGCGGCTGGCTCACCAAAAATGTAAAAAAACTAACGGGGCATCTAACAGGTCGATCCCCGTCCTAGTAAGCGAAAAGGCAACCAAGGTTATATCAGACTCCCAACGCGATCGAAAATGGAGTCTTTCCTATCGGTCTTCTATATGCATGATAACTCAACACAAAAACGCAAGATGCTTGTTTTAAGAAAACCAGTGTTCACAAGAGAGTCGTGGATTGGGGTGTTCACAACATGTACTGTGATTGTCATTATATTTTTCAATAATCATGTTTTGCTGTAAATTTCCTAATGACTATTCGGATTTTCTTTTATATAAAATAGTAAGCGTGGTGATTTGGTAGGTTTTGATCTTGCACTATGATAATGGTGAAAGAATTAGGGTATCATAATTTGGCTTGCAAATTCTGGTGGAAACAGAAGCCCTATTTATTTGATTACTATCCCATATGCATCACATGAGTACTTCTTTTGACTCAAATTAAGAGTCTTGTTTTGACTATTATTTCCGGTTAAGAAAGCACTACTTTCAATTTAATCATTAGTCAACCCTACTACTTAGTTTTCTTTTGTACTATTTGGCACATATATTGATTACATCAACAGAACAAGTCTCATCCCAGGAGACAATAAACTGATCGATGGTATTGCAAATATGAATCTTACATTTTAGATAATGAATCAGGTTTGTTTATTTATGCAGGGCAATGCACGCACTTGATTAATCTATTGTTGTTTAACTGCTGGCTATAAGAAAATCCAAGCATCCCCATCCCACTACTCCCACCCCTCTTCCCTCTTCCAGTCCCAGGTGAAACTCGAAACCAAGTTCTCTCGAATCCTCGCGAGCGCAAGTTTTGTCAACGGAATTTGTAGATGCAACGTCTCCTTGCATTACATAGTTACCGAACATTTATGATCTTCACACAAAGAAAAAAGTATTAAATTCCTAATCAAATAGTCAAAATAAACTTTGATTATTATGCATATGATACATTGGTTAGTAAAATAACACAAAAAAGTTTTCAATAAGCATTAATTAATACACATGGGAATACTTGATGGTGTAAAAACACTTGTTAAGAACCCATAAATAAAAAGATTAAAGTTCTCGGTAAGCATTAGTCTACAAGTAATGCAAATACTATTTAATAAGTAAAATCATGGATTGGGGCATACAAAAGTGTATTTGAATTCATTTAAAGAAAGTGCTAATTTTACTCAATTTTTTACAAACTTTTATACTAATTGGTGTAGCACCATTCCAATGAAATGGTGGGCCGCACATTTGCTATTTTATATATATGCCTTTCTTTTAATTAATTGGTGTTACAATTATTTGTATAAACGTTAGCCAATTTGAATAGTGTTAAATTTACTCAATTTTTGTACAAAATATTTATACAAACTTATGTTTGTACTCCTCCAATTACATGAGGGAAATTGCTAAATATAGTCTACTTTTATATAAAGCTTTTGTACTAGCTAATGTGCTATTAAACATAGTCAAATTTTATATAAACCTTAATGTACATATATAGTTTCATATATAGTATAGATAAGATGCTTTGTACGGCACCTTAGATTACAAGGTTGATGATAATGTGGATAATATTTGATAAAACAGCCACAGGTAATGGCTGGGAAATGACTGAGAGATTTGGTTAGATGTTTTATACCACTTTTACTATATTACATTGAATCCAATCAGCTTTGGGTTTAAAACACTTTATTTTACTACAAGGAGCAATTTCTTACTAAATTTGGAAACTCTTTTCTATGAAAATTGAAGAATTATCGATCCAAATTTTCGTTTGGGTGTGATTATCCTCTGGTGTGATGTTAATTTTCAATTTATTCCTCGTAATGGTAATAGGATAGTTTATGGAGTCACCTCCATGGGTTTGATGAGAGGTTAATTGGGACTCGTTGTTCGTAGATTGACTTATGATATGAAGTAATACATCTACTTTCTCTCAAAAGAATTTAATTATTTTGTCACTTTGCCACTAAATTACAACCATTCTCCTACTTTGCAATTAAACTAAATTTTACTTTAAAAGCTTGGCCTTCCAAACTAAAATAAAATAAAAAATACAGCTAAACACAATTTTAGCTATAGCTTGTTCAAACTTAAACTATATTATTGCTTGTCAAAGATACATATAGCAACGATCCACAAATAGCGGAGGGCCATTTAGTTTCAAAGTCTTACACCGATCTCCTATCACACATAAAGAGTCACCATCCTGAAACTTTTCATCAAACAACTTTTTGTATAGTAGAAATGGAAACTTTTGCGCACAATTTCTTTGCAGAGTTCTATACTTGCTTGGCAGAAAAGTGTCTGGTCGATGTACATATAGATGACATAGCCTACGTCAATGGCATTCTAGCCGATCTAGAGATGTTCAATTTAAACATCGAATGGCTAAGTGAACACGTTGATATGATTGTGGAGGTTAAATTATTATGTCCCATTGTGGCTGAGCTTGATGAGCCAAGGAAGCGAGTTAAGGATAAGAAGAGGGATGTGGCATTGATGAAAAAGGAATTGACCAAAGTAGAGGAGGAATTGGATGAGTTAAATAGTCTTTGTGGGGAGAAAGCGGGAGAGGTTAAGGTTGCTTATGGGGATACGGTAGAAAGAATGGACACGGAGCATTTAGCCGATGGCTTGCTTCCCAAATTGTGATGCAACTCTTTTTGCCTTTAGGTATGGACATGATTTTGTTAATATTATCATTTATCTTACTTTTATGTTAATTTCTGCGATTAACATAAAACAAAAAACTGTAAGACACTAAAATAGTTTCTGGAAAGATTGGTGGAGTAGGGACATCTGGCGTAATATGTGAAACCTGCATGAAACGAAATTGATCAGGAGAAGGAGCCAGAAGGGCGAGTGGCAGTCGTACAAGCAGACCGACCAGCGGCTGGGGTTATAGAGGTGTGAGAACCTGCGTTTTCGATACCTGATCCTTTGGTGGCGATTCCTCCGGTTTTTCAATTAATTTGGAAAAACTAGTTTATTTTTATTATTTTTAGAAAATATGATTATTTGTAGAAAAATTTAGAGTTGCCAGTTTGTTTTACTAAACAAACAAAAGTCTATATAAAAGAGAAGCATTTATGAATTAAATGCTTTCTTAAACACAATTATTGCGAAACCAAATAATTCGAAGGTTCGGGGATTAAATTATGAATCAAGAAGGTATTAGACACCTAATTCTCCCTTTCAGTCTCTAAGTAGAGTATGCGTGTAGTTATAGTCAAAGATTCGCATGTTTATTGATATTATCGCATATCGGCCTACAGTTTTGGAAAATAAAATTTTGGGGTGGGGATTGAATAGGTATACTTCGTATTTGGGCATTATGATTTTAGAAATCAATGTGTGTGATTTCAAAGGCAATTTTGATAATGATAGATAACAAAACAGGTGTTTTTAGTAAAGTTCAGGACTTTTTGGAAGTTAATTTAATTTGGAATCGGATATCCGGTAATCCTCGATATTCGTTCGTCAAATAATGTACTGCAATTTAATTGTCTAAATTGGCACTGACGAATTTAGTACTCTTATATTGGATATTTTGATAAGCACCACGATTTATAGATTAAACCGGATACGAACGTTTATAGATTAAATCAGATCGAGACTGATAAAACCTAGATTTTATAAAAGTAACTGATAAAAATATGTTTAACAATGGTTTCAGCTCATTCCACATCTTTGGTTTTGAAAACAAGGCTTAAATATGAATTTGGACTGATTCGGAGATAAACAACAACGTCTACATGCGATTAATCTATATTATAAGGGAAAGAACCATAACATCACCAAATTATCTAATTAATGGTCCACATTAATTTGCAAAAATGAAGAAACATTTTGGACCATTGGATGTGTTTTCAATCTATCAAATTAAGAAAGTCAACAACTTTTTATCTCTCTTATTTCACAAATTTTAATCTCTTATTTTTTTCTCTATCTATTTTTATGAAATTCAAAATACATTAAATTTAAAACAAAATACCATGTAAGAGTTTGTATATTTAAAGTTTACCAATAAAAGTTTGTATATTATATAAAGTTACGTGTAAGACAAAAATTATAGAAAACTATTATAATCCACTTTTCTTACTCTTATTATAAAATTTTCACATTACTCTTAAAACTACTTCATTTTTTCTAGCGGCAATTTTCTATCTATGTTATAAGATGTATTTTTTTTCTTTGTTTTGTTATTATTAACTAATGGTCAAAATTTGTTTACAAACCCAAAAGTATTATGTAATTGGGTAATTATTAAGGTGAAAAAAGACAACTAAGAAGTATTATATAATTGGGTAATTTGATATCTTAAAAACACATCTAAAGGTTTTCATGGCTAAACACCCATCAAAATACTTGAGATTTTCTGCTGTTTTTGTGGTTGACTTTTTTTTTTGAAGAATGTATATATATGGGTTTATGTAACTCATTTAAATAATGTATATATGGGTGCTCATTTTTTATTAGCAATTATTAACTCATTTAGTTGGAGATCGTAGCTTTATTTTATGATATGTATATTTAGTTGAGGATCCAATAGTTATTTGTTTTAGTGGCAGCCTAGGTTAAGAATAGTGCATATGCTTTTGATTTTTTCCCTTTATATGTGTTGAATATCCATTTTATAGTCAATAGGAATAGGAATAAAAAAGTTTCCATGCATGCATGTGAGTTTTGTACTTTTTTGATATCCTTGTATAATATTATTTTGTTCGGTTTTTATCCCCCCCCATCTCTTCATGTATATGAGTTTTGTTAACCTCCCGTAGCATTGTCTACCATTTTATCACTCAAGCTAACCATTTTATACTCAAATTAATATGCTTTTTCATTTACGATTCAAGATTTGGCAAAAAAATCCATAAGCCCCACCTAATGCCATTCTTATCTATGATAGTTTATTATGTGAATTTAGTTAAATTGACATGTACAATTCGAACATGGTGCCTCTTTATTTGTATTTAATATTTTTTTTATTTCACCATGCCGGACGGCACGGGCAATACCTAGTTGAAAATAAAAATAAAAAAATTAATTCAAATTGCAACAAAAATTACCTAAAAAGCTTTTACCAATAGAAATAAAGAATTTTGGAGCTCTCTTCTTGAAGTTCCAGCTTTGATTGATGCCTCAAATAGGAGAAATTGGGGGGGGGGGTTGTCGTGTGGTTAAACCGCTTAGGAGGGTTTGATTACACGACACTAATAGTTTGTGTCGTGTGGACAAATGCCTCCCAGGCATTTGTCCACATGACAAACACGATTCACTTCCGCCGATTTTTACTGTATCGGCCAAACGGTGTATTGGATTAATATGATTTTTTAGGATGTTGTTCTCCATGATAAAACATATCTACTGACCAAATTTGAGCTCATTTAAACTTCGGGAAGGCCTCGGTTTGATTACCCAAAGTAAACTGCTGATTTTCTGGGTTCCCGAAGAACTTGCCGTCAGATCGAGCTAATTTTTGAGTATGTTACTCCTTGTGGCACCAGATAATAACCCTCAATAATTGAAGATGATTGGAAGTCAAGATCTATCACTTTTCATCTTCTCAGGAGTTTTGACAGTTTCCAGTTTCGACAGTTTCTGGTAATTCTCGCAACTTCTTGTCCGGGTGCATTTTTTCCCTCGTTCTTCGACATGTATCACATGTAAAAAGTATTTGTGCATCTATGAATGCTCGTGCATACATGTTTATTCATTTCCTTAAAGTTTGGAATTCTTTTGAGAGTCACAAAATGAGGTGTACAAGAGGTGCGATCCATTAGATAGCTGATAGGTCTGAAGCAACGATGAATCACCTTATGGCCAAGTTGGATAGGGTGCAGCTTTGGGCATAGGCCCATCCGATTATAAAGGTAATGTCCATGCTAGCTCCGCCAAAGAGGGATAGGTAAAATAATTTGCTTTATGAGTTGTTGTTTACAGAGCAAGATCGACTCGGAAAGTTCATCGGAGGTCATGTGATACGACCCACGGTGATATCGCACGAAACCCGCAAACACAACGAATTAGTTGTGCGGACCTCGACATAGATAAATGCGAAAATCGTAACAAATTAATGAACTTAACCATTTCTACAATCAGATTATAGTGGAATTCGAAAACGCCACAACCGGTGCAGAATACTGATTGATAAGTTAAATGAACGTCACGGACAAATCGATAAGTTCAAGTAATTCGTGAAGAACCAAAAAGAATTAATATCACTCAATATTATTAATAAATAAAGTCTTAGTTATCAAAACAATACAATGAACCCCCTTTAAATAAGGTTTAGAAAACTTATGCAACAAGAAACCAATCCAACAAGGAAACACAAAACAAATCCTAATTAAACAAAAATTAGTCTCCTAAACTATTTAAAAGGAATAATAATAATAATAATAATAATAATAATAATAATAATAATAATAATAATAATAATAACTAAATAATAAATGATAAACAAAACATGTTGGCTTGATTCCACGCTCTTGGGTCGCATACACGTGGTCTTCTCACTTAATTTGGGCTTGGATAAGTGTAATCCAGCCTCCATTGTGCTCCTCATTTTTTCCTTTTAATTGGCTTAATTGTGCCTTCTTTTTTAGCCCAAATAGCTTGAATCAATCCATTAAGCGCTACTTTTAATTTCTTAACTCGCAACCTTATAATTGGGCCTATTGGGACTTGAATGGCCTATAAATTGCCTTCATTTTGTACAACAGCCTTACTTCCATCATTCCCTTCCTCCTGAAAATGATTTGCCCTCAAATCATCACCAGCATCAAACGGACTTAAGTCAGTAACGTTAAAAGTAACGCTAACGTTATACTTTCCTGGTAGATCAAGCTTATAAGCATTATCGTTGACGCGTTCAAGAGCTTGAAAAGATCCATCTCCTCTAGGAATTATCTTAGAATGACGTTGCTTTGAAAATCGTTTTTTCCTCATGTTTAGCCATACCCAATCTCCGGGTTCAAAAACCATCCTTTGACGACCTTTATTCGCTTGCTTTGCATATTGCTTCATCCTCCTTTCAATGTTGAGCCTTACTTTTTCATGAATCTGCTTAACAAACTCAGCCTTTTTCTTTTCATCAAGATTAGTATATTGAGAATAAGGTAATTCAGATAAATCTAATGGAGTCAACGGATCAAATCCATACACAATTTCAAAAGGTGAAAATTGAGTAACAGAATGAACAGTGTGATTATAAGGAAACTCAACATGCATTAAACATTCCTTCCATGTTCTAATGTTCTTTTAATGATAACCCTTAAAAGAGTAGATAAAGTTCTATTCACAACCGCAGTTTGACCATCAGACTGTGGGTGACAAGTAGTAGAAAATAACAACTTAGTTCCTAATTTACACCACAAGGTCTTCCAAAAGTAGAAGAACTTAGCATCTCTATCTGAAACAATGGTCCTAGGCATACCATGCAATCTCACAATTTTTCTAAAGAACAAACCAGTAACAAGTGAAGCATCATCGGTTTTGTGACATGAAATCAAATGAGCCATTTTAAAAAATATGTCCACGACCACAAAAATTGAATCTCTACCATTCTTAGACCTAGGTAAACCCAAAACAAAATCCATGGAAATATCTATCCAATATTCACTAGGAATAGGTAATGGTGTATATAAACCATGCGGTTGCACACGGGATTTCACTTGCCTACATGTTACACATCTCCTACAAATTCGCTCAACGTCTCTTTTCATACGTGGCCAATAGAAGTGTTCTTGCAAAATATATAAGGTCTTAGCAATCCCAAAGTACCCCATCAATCCTCCTCCATGGGCTTCCCTCACTAACAAGTCACGCATAGAGCAATTAAGCATACATAATTTGTTTTCACGAAATAAAAACCCATCATGCCTAAAAAACTTACGCACTGCGTTTTTCTCACATGCTTTATATTCCTTACAAAAATCAGCATCAATTGGATACAATTCTTTTATATGCTTAAAACCAAGTAACTTAGTATCAAGAGTAGATATTAACACATACCTCCGCGAAAGCACATCAGCAATAATGTTTTCTTTACCTTGCTTGTATCGAATGACATATGGGAATGTCTCAATGAACTCCATCCAGTGCGCATGCCTTTTATTCAGCTCGTGTTGGCTCCTCAAATGCTTCAAAGACTCATGATAGGTGTGAATCACGAACTCTTTAGGCCAAAGGTAGTGTTGCCATGTTTCCAATTCTCTAACCAAGGCGTACAACTCCTTGACATACATCGGATAGTTCAAGGCTGTCCCACTCAATTTCTCGCTAAAATAAGCGATTGGTTTTCCTCCTTACATAAGAACAACCCCTATTCCTAAACCCGATGCATCACACTCAAGCTTGAACGATTTAGTAAAATCCAGTAATGCAAGTAAGGGTGCATGGGTTAACTTCTCCTTGATCAATTAGAACGCCGTTTCTTGCTCATCCCCCCATTTGAATCCCACGTTCTTCTTGATCACCTCGGTCAGCGGCGCGGCTATGGTACTAAAATCTTTCACAAACCGCCGGTAAAAGCTAGTGAGTCCATGAAAACTTTGTACATTCCCCATATTTGTAGGACTTGGCCACTCTTATATTGCATGTACTTTCTCTTCATCAATTTGTATACCTTGTGCACTCATAACAAAACCAAGAAAGACAAGCTTATCGGTACAAAAAGTGCACTTCTTCATCTTAGCAAATTACTTTTGTTTTTTAAGCAATTTTAAAATTGATTTTAAATGCTTAACATGATCCTCCAAGGTTTTGCTATAAATCAAGATATCATTAAAATAGATAACAAAAAATCTGCCTATAAATGCACGCAAAACATGATTCATTAAACGCATGAAAGTGCTCGGTGCATTAGTTAGCCCAAAAGGCATCATTAACCACTCATATAAACTATGTTTGGTTTTAAAAGCAATTTTCCATTCATCTCCTTCTTTCATTCTAATTTGATGATACCCACTTTTTAAATCAATTTTAAAAAATACACAAGCCTCATGCTACTCATCCAACATATTATTTAAGCGAGGAATAGGATGGTGATACTTTACCGTTATATTGTTGATAGTTCGACAATCAACGCACATTTTCCACGTCCCATCTTTCTTAGGCACTAAAATCACTAGAAAGGTGCACGGACTCATGCTTTCTGTCACGTACCCTTTCTCCATCAGTTCAGACACTTGCCTTTATAGTTTCTTCATCTCCTCTAGGTTGCTTCGATAGGCTGGTCTGTTTGGAATGGTAGCGCCAAGTACAAAGTCAATTTGATGCTTAATCCCTCTAATCGGCGGTAATTCATATGGTATCTCTTCAAGAAAGATATCCACATAATCCTGAAACAAAGAAGCAATAGAACTTGGCAAAGACGAGTTAAGTTCGTTAGTATTTAAATATGCCTCCTTGTACAAAAGTACAATCATTGGCTAACTTGAATACAACGCTCTTTTAATTTTAATCACTTTCACATAAAAGTTTTTTTGTTTTATCTCTCTCTCATTTTTTTTTAACTTTACACTTTTTCTTTTCCTTTCTTTTTTTTTCTCACTCTCTATTTTTAGTTCACTCTCTTTCTTTTGGTCACTCTCCCTTTGCAATTTTAATTGATCTTCATACACTTGCTTTGATAACATGGGGACAAGAGTAATCGTCTTGTGATTGAGCTCAAAAGAATATTTGTTAGTGAATCCATCATGCTTTACTCAGCGATCAAATTGGCATGGTCGCCCTAACAATAGATGTACGGCTTGCATTGGTACGAGTTGTATAAAACCTCATTTTCATACTTCCCAATAGGAAACGCAACTAATACTTTCTTGTTCACCTTGATCTCCCCACTATCATTCAACCATTACAATTTATATAGCTTAGGATGCTTAATAATAAGCAGCCCTAGCTTCTCCACCATAATGGTACTTGCAACATTCGTACAATTTTCGCCATCAATGATCGCATTACACATTACACACCTTGTTGTTCACGAGGCATCTAGTATGGAAGAAATTTTCTAGTTGTACTTCCTCATCTTTTTTAGCTCGTACACTAAGACATTTTCTTACAACCAATAAATCTCCTTGAACCGCAAGCTTTTCTTCTTCATCCACATCTTTCACATTTTCTAATGATAGCATAGAATCAGCATTGGACTCTTCGTCGGTCTCAATTTTGCCGTGGTCTCGAATCACCATAGCTCTTTAATTGGGACATTGGCTCGCCTTATGACCCCTGCCTTGACACTTAAAACATTTAATATCATGATTTCGAGGCGTATTTGGATCAGGTTTACCTTGGTTTCCAAGGCTGGTCGTCCCTTGTTTTGGCTCGATTTTAGGCTTTGACGCGGCTGATTTCTCCTCTTTCTTCCAAAGGGGATTTGATTTCCAAAAGGGTGCGGTTGGACTTTGGTTTTAGCATAGGCTACCCCTCCTCTTGAGTTGATGCTCAGTCTTGATCGCCATGTGCACCATATCTTCCAAGTCAACATTTTAACACCCCCGCCTTAGTTTACAGGACAACACCCGTAACTAAGGCTTGGAGTGTCACTAACCCATCTTAGATTAACTAAAATGGGTACATATGTAAATATACATATTAAGAAATCCAAACAGTAAATATCATGTGTCATTCAACAATCAGCAAGATATAAGATGATAATACTGTACATAAACACACATGCGAGCATGTAACTGTTTTACAAAATCAACTAAGTAAGTTCAAAGATAACATACGACATTACGGGCTAGCCATGGCTTCCCGAGATAACATATACACAACAAAAATAAATATGTATCAGAGCCTTCTATTTTGATCCCGAACCCATAGTCCCGTAACCATCGTTCGCCCCCTGTGTACCTGTAATTGTAAATAAAACACGGGGTGAGCTCATAGCTCAGTAGGGGGAAAGTAGAAGGGAAATTTTTTGAAAACATTCATTGACATATTATTGTAACTCAAGTAGACCTTTTCATCATATAATCTAAACGTTATTTGTAACATATCACAAAATATAACTAATTCATGATGATGCGTGCTCATGCATATGCAGGTTACCTCCCTTTGTGTCAACCCATTTCCGAATCTTGACGACGCATGCCGATGAGAAATCAAGCCAAGAGAGCTATATAGAATCCATTCATTCCAAGAGCATACAACATAGTCACAGTTTCTATCGACGAGAACCTGAACTGAAATATCATTATAGAATCCCTTGCCTTAAAATGGCATATCACCATCGTACCCAGGAAGTGGAACAACAACCCGTCCATCTTCCATAGAAAAGAATCGAATCCATGGTGCGTTGCCAATGCCAAGGTTCCCGGGTCTTTCGCCGGTGGTTTATTGGCGGCCAAACAATATCCCCTAGGGGTATAGGGCTTTTCAACCCAAGGGCACCGGGCCCTGCCTATTTTCCCATCCCGGCAAGCACCATGAAAACAGATATTTATACATAATTCATATCAGCCTTGGTCATCCACGGCCAAGTACAATCATTTCCAAGAGATCAATCAACCAATCGTATCCAATAAGACAATATCAAGATAGAAATGAAGTTGCCATGAATTGCCATAAGAAATAAGCCTCCATGTAGCCTCCAAGCAGATATATATATAATGAAGCTTTCAGCATCATAATAAGAGATACACGCCCATTTGATAGGCCATAAGAGAATCCGAGCTTGCCAAAGAGTCTTTAAGAGTGCGGTTGACACAATAGTGATGCACAACATGCATATATGCTCTTTATGACAACTAAAAACAACACATGCCACTTAAACTTCATTCATCATATGGCCATGTTCCTCAGCGTATACATAACCCATTTACAAATCCACTTGGAAACAACCAAGCATGTATATTCAAGGAACATCGCTTATTAGTCTCTATTACATAGATATCAGGTTCAAGTGGCATATCTTGTCCCAACTAATGCATCATATAGAAAATAGAAGCCACATATGCCATATAAACTCTATCCAATTCACGTCCATGTTCTTTGTTGTATACAAACCAATCATTTTCTTGTCAAACCAACACATATACATCCAAAGAACATTCATATGAATCAATAACATGTAATCATGGAGCTTAGATGGCATATTTTGCTTCATATTGTAGAATCATAGCTTAATCATGCATAGGTCACGAATATCAATTAACATGGTTTCATAATAATCATACATGCATAAATCATCCAAGGATACTCACTAACAAGGAATATATACTTTGTATTAAACATATATATGTAAAATCATTCATCTTTAATTAAATAAAATCTTAATATCGAGTTTGAAAAACATATAACCCCTACCTCAAGTGTAGAGACCAAAAGAAAGAAGAAAGCTATAAACCGAAGTCCCGTTCGGTAAAATCCTCAAGCTCTCGTCTCACCGCGCTCCTAACATAGCCAAATCCTCGAATTAGTAGAGTATAAACCCAACCCAAGTAGCCAAAGCTCATGCCTGAGCTTCTATAGAAGAAAACCAAGGTAGAAGATGATGAATAGTACCTTAGAGATGGGTTTGGGTGATTTCAAGCTTGAATCTTTGATCGAGGATGAAAGATGCATATAAATCTTTCTCTTTCTCTCTCTATAACCCTCTAGAACTCCCTAGAGGAGTGTGGAAATGTTTGGCACGAAGTTTGGATGAAAAATGACCAAAAATGGCTTAAAAACGTGCTTAAGTCGGTGGGAATAGTTAACTGGCGGACCGGTATGCCAAATACCGAATACCGGTCCCCGGAGCACAAATTTCCCAAAAATTTGGTGCCGGACCGGTATGCCAAAAACACCATACCGGTCCGCGCTTTAATTTTTGGGCCCTGGACCACTGTTTTTGTTTTGGCCATAACTTTTCGTTCGGAACTCTGATTGAGGCGTTTTTTATGTCCACGGAAAGGTATTTCAAAGATCTACAACTTTCTAAGAGAAAGTTTCCCAAATTCTGGATATATTTTTCCCAGAAATTCACCGGAGACAGCGCTCTGCCAAAGCGTTACTGAATGACAAAAATTTTGTAATGGGCCTACTTTGCGCCCTGTTTTGACCCACGAGGAGTGTGAATTGGACTTCGGCCAAAACACGAAAGTTGTAGAATGATACAAATACTAGACACCTTTATGAACGGAATCTCATTCTGATAAATAGATAAGAAATTACGATAGCTCAAAGATAGCTAGAAATAACAAACCGCGAAAGACCAAAACTTCTTATTTACCAACCAAAATCAATTCGAACCACCCGAATCACCTAACGATCACTCATATGAGTATAAATAAGCCAATATATTTCCATTTAATACAAATTAAAGTACGGGGTATTACAAACATAATGTTGCAATTCCACAGCATTAGCAATTTTTCGGTTGAAACCACCCAAAAATCTTGCCATAGTAGCCTATCGATCCTCCTCCACATTTGCTCGGATCATTGCTATCTCCATCTCCTTGTAGTAATCCTCCATGTTACGATTTCTTTGCGTAAGCCTTTTTAATTTTTGGTACAGCTCCTGGTAGTAATGGCTAGGAATAAAACGCTTTCTCATCACTGTCTTAATCTCTTCCCATGTCTCAATAGAACACTTTCTATTTTTTCACCAGTTCAATACTATTTGGTCCCACCACATAATTGCATAATCAGAAAACTCAATAGCAGCGAGTTTCACTTTCTTTATCTCAGAATAATTGTGGCAATTAAACATTAGCTCAATTTTTTTCTCCCATTTAAGATAAGCTTCGGGATCATTCTTTCCTTGAAATGATGGAATTTTTATCTTGATACTACCCATATCGTTATCTTCCCTCTTCCTACCTTCTTAATTCCAAAACCATATCTCCTATTGGTAGACACCAGTTTCCAATCATCGTCATCTTCGAACCCACCATTATAGGATTCTTCATCCTCAAACCTTGCTTTTCTAGGTTGGATTATCCCTCTTTTACGAGTAGGAGCATTATTTAATTGCTTGATTTGTGTGTTCTTTATTTGGTCTATCCGCTCGTGAACCATCTCCATCTCTGTTATCAACATCTTCCTCATCTCCCCTAACAAAGCTTGCACCTGTAGGTTCGAAATGGCTGGTTGTGGACCCTCCTCTTTCGAGGCCGCTTCTTTGCTATTTGACATTGTTTATAACCTGCAAAGTAGAATTATAGACCTCATCAGCACTCCCTCACGTGTTTCACTCAAAGAATGATTCACTCAATTCACTCGTATATCGCTCAATAATTATTGGCTTTTACCCTCTAATGACCTCATAACTTACGCCTTTTTTCGCTCAAATTAATGTTCTATAGGTTTTTATTGAACTACTCAATTAATTATCAGGATGAGAATGGAAAGTTCATGCGGCGAATCAATAAGAAACAAGAATCCCGAAGAATATGGACACAATAAGGTGCAAAAGAACATGAAATAGGTGCGAAAATTTGGTGTTGGGGTAAAGTGATTTTTGAACTGCTAGAACCCTATATAATCCAAATCTGAAAAGAAATAATACCGAATATCGAAAAAAATTGTACTTTTTTTTATTATTATTTTTAATTTTGGATCTCTCAACTTCTACTTTTCAAATATCCATAAATCGAAACCTAAAAACAAATTTAATCATAATCGAAACTTTGAACAGATTCAAACTTAATCGTAACAAACTACAATGTAAGCAATTGCAATTTAAACAATAATACTTTACGATCTCGCAACCGAGTTCAATTCAATATTAAATGTAGCAGCTAGGGTGTATGATGCGATTAAATTTTAAGTGCAGCAAATCAAACGAGAAATCATAAACAAGAGACAATTCTAAATTAAGCTACGATCACCAAATCACAATTGTGAAGCACAAATTAGGGATTATCATAATTCTAAGGTTTATGCATACAGAATTATAACCCTAACAAATTCGCAATAAATAGACACAATCAAAGATATATCAATCGCAGCTCAGGGCCCCAATAGATTCGGTAAGAACATATTCGAATGCCTTCAAAATCAATTATATATATATATGATGAAGAACACAAAGAACAAACACGATAAATAAGAAGAACGAAGAACATAAACACGAAGAACAGAAGCATGAAGAAAACAATTAGTGATTAATGGATAGATAAAACTTGATAGTATAACCCGCTCTGATACCAACTGATACGAACCACGCCAACAATGTGACGAAACCTGTAGCAAAGACGGTCGAAAGATCATTTTTATAATTAGATTTGAAGGGTACTGCAACCCGCTGTTTAAAAAGAAACAATAACCTTGGTATATAAGGATAAATGGATTGATGGACACCGCGACCCAACATCCATAGAGAGATGCAAACCTTGGTATACGCGAATGACGCCACAATTGATGATGCTGAATCAATTGAGAAGTCAAATGAACTTTACGAACAAACCGGATTTGTTCAACATGTTCTAAAAGAACAAAGGAAAAAAGCTCACAATTTTATTAATCCATAATTCTCTAATTAAAATAATACAATCATCTCCTTTAAATAGGGTGTAGAAAATTGAGGGAGCATAAAATTTGGTTAAGGTAAACTAGGCCTAATTAATGGGCCAGGCCTAAATGAAGAGGAACAAGTAGAAGACATGCTGAAATGTGGGCGACCGAGCACGCCGAGTTTGTTAGTCGAGGCTGAGACCTATTGGGAATGGTGCACGTACTGTAACACATGTGGAATGCATGAGGAGTGTGTGGAAAAGATCATGCCAAATCACACGGATCTGTACAAGATTGTACAGATCTCCACTGCTCCACTACCAACGTACGAATTCAGGAGTTGTTAGTAGTGGATAAGGGAATGAAGGTTGGAGTATTATCCAAGTCTTAGCCTCTTTAGTCATTTTACTATCAACCCTAATGAGCAAATGTAACCCTAATTCTATATGTATAAATAGAATAGGGAGGGTTCAAGAAAAGGGTTAGTTGTTGAGTATTGGGGCGATTCCATAGTTGCTAGTTTACTTAATCTGTTTAGAGAAAGAAAGCTTGTAACACCATTGACATTGCCTTAAGAGCTCAATACAGTAACCACACACAAAAAAATTAGAGGATGTACTAATGGACCAGCATAAGCGCTGCCGAGGGAACCTACAGTACCCAAAAAATTCCTTTATCTTGACTCACCTTCTTTTCCACGCATACAAACTCGTTTCTCAAATCATCTTAGTGGGTTGGGCCTAAAATTCAGACCAATTACAGTTGGTGCCATCTGTGGGAGCGAGAGAGACAGTTCTTTTCCTTTCGAAAAGCTAGTGAGTTTGATTTTTCTCCACCGAAAAAAGTAGTTCCTATTAACATGAATCAAACAAGAGCAGCCACTTAGCAAATTTTGCAGGTGCAACCCACCGGGGGAGATGGCGGATTGCCACGCCTTCAACAACAACAAAACGATCTCCTAAATCTGCCGATTAGCACGAACCGGAGGCCAATGGACAGTAATTATGATGACCATGACCTCACTGGCGGAGGTGCCATCAGTAATGCTGCGTTACTCAGACCGGAGAACCAAACCTTGAATGAACTTTTAAGGAAGTACATGAGGAAATCTGCCTCTAGAAATGCTGGGGAGGAAGACACAGCGACGTCGACCTTTAGGCAGCCGTGTCATAACAATGTTGTTACTGAATATCCGGTACCCATTCAGACTCAGGTTCAGGGTCGAGATGACAGACAACCACATAGTGTACATGTCCCTACTCTAGAAGTTTCGATGGCGAAACCCAGACATAGTGTATTCGATAAGCTGGTCGAGAAGGATTATGGGCCCCAAGCATAGGCCGAAAACGATTTGAGAAGGTTGATTGATTCAATGGTGGTTGAAAAATATGTGGCCTACACTCCTAGGGATCTGGCATAAAAATCACTGGGAGAACAGAACGGTTCGCTATTCACAAGGTGCATAGCTGAAGTCCCCTACCTAAAAAATAGCCTTAACCAAAGTTCAACATATATAACGGCAAAACTGATCCAGCCGACCATGTGAGGTACTACTAATAAGTCATGGCTTACTAGATCTTAGATAACGCCGTGATGTGCTGAATGTTCCCTGCGAGTTTGGGAGAGATCACCCTTAAATGGTCCACCCAGTTGCCAACAAGCCAAATTGATAGTTTCCGAGAGTTGGCAGAGCAGTTCACGACCAAGTTCATAACCAGCAGTAGGGTGGTGAAAGGCCCGAAGGCCTTAACGAACATGAGAAAAAGAAAGGACAAAACTTTGAGGGAGTATTCGCAAGATATTGGGAGATATTCCAGGAGGCAGAAGACTATGATTTATGCCCAAGGACGATAACGGCATATACAATTCCTTGACTCTTAAGCCTCCTCAGACCTTTGACGAACTACTATCAATGATAGGCCAATACGCCCGCGTTGAGGATGATAAATTGATGGTTGGTAACTGGAGGAGGCACATGAACATTGATAGAAAAGAAAGAAGGAATGACAGGGGTTTCAACCACTCCAAGAAGCAAAAGAGGGAAGATTTCTCCCAAGTTGGCAATGAAGGTTATCGTGGGGTCCACACGGTTTTCACCAAGCTGGTCCACCGAGTTATGTATTAAATCAAAGATGAACCTTACTTTGAATGGCCAAGACCTCTGGCCAGAGATCCAGAAAGAAGAAACAAGAAAGTGAGATGCTCATATCATAGGGAACACGGGCATAAAACTGAATATTGCAAAACCATCACACAATTTTTGGAGGGTCTGGTAACAAAGGGCCATCTGGTTGAGTTTGTCAAATTTATCGAGAAGGCAAAGAAAAAGAAAGCAGAAAATAGTAGTGACAATGAGCGTGGTGACAAACGGGCTTATGAAATCGAGTTCACCGAGGAAGACATGAGAAGAGTAGATACCCCACATAACGATATGTTGGTATTAATTATTAACATCAACACTTTTGACATTAAGAGAGTGCTGATTAATCCAGGAAGTTCATCTGAGATAATGTACCACAGCATGTTTAAGAAGCTGAACCTCCCGCCTTCTCAGGTCAAAATTATTGATTCCCCTATGTTCAGCTTTAGTGGAGAAGCAGTTTGGCCGATCGCTATATCCGAGGTACTGGTCCGTTTGGGGTCGAAACATAATATGGTAGAGTTCTTTGTCATGGATATAGACTCTCCTTATAATGCAATTCTTGGTAGAGGGTAGTTGACCCAAATGAATACTATTGCCTCTCCCCTTATCAGAAACTCAAGTTCCCGACGAGTGACGAGGTAGTCGTTGTTCGAGGAAAGTAATAAGATGGTCAGTTTTGTTTCGGACTGGTGGTGTAGGGGGGTCGCGAACGTTAAACGCCTGATTGAACTCGACGAAAATATTCAGGTTGGGAGCAAAATAGCCGAAATACCGAAGGCTCTAAGGGCCGAAGCGGCCAAAAAGAACCAAGGAAAGAAAAAGGAGATAGAGTTGTCCGAAGCCTCTAGCAAGAGGAATAAAGTCTCCAAAAATTGTTAGCAATTATAGTCAGGACAGACCTTCGAAGGTGGGACGCGAGGGATGATAGCAGAGAAAGTATTTGAAGATGTGATTCAAGTCCTCGCGGTTGAAGGTTTGAGTGTGGAGGAAAGGCTTTTCTTGATCGGTAGTTCGTTAACAAGAGAAGAAAGGGATCGAATGGCCATGTTCTTAAGGGCCAATATAGATGTATTTGCTTGGCAACCTTCTGAAATGCCAGGAATCAACGCTAAGGTGACATGTCACAAATTGGACATTGACAAGAACCATAAACAGTTAAACATAAATATAGAAGGGAGGCACCAGAAAAGGCCAAGGCCATAGAAGACGAAGTACAAAAACTGTTGGGTGCAGGGGTAATAAGGGAGGCCAAATTCCCAGAATGAATCTCGAACCTCGTCGTTGTCAAAAAGAATAATGAAAAATGGTGCGTTTGCGTTGACTTTACCGACCGCAATAAGGCGTGCCCCAAAGATAGTTTTTTGCTCCCAAAAAATGACCAACTAGTGGATTCGGCAGCTGGACACAAAAGAATGAGTTTCTTGGAATGCATACTCTGGTTACCATCAGATTCCTTTGTTCGTTCCCGACCAAGAAGCCACGACATTTATCACAACGATGGGCCTATATTATTATAAAGTTATGCTTTTTGGCCTTAGGAATGCCGGCGCCATGTACTAGAGGCTTGTCACAAAGATGTTCAAGGAAGAGATTGTGTAATACCCCGTGTTCCGTCTTCCGCGTTAACTTTCTCTTAAGGCTTAATCTCCGTTGGAGAGCGAGCATTGGGTTCCGAGCTCTTTACAACCAACCCAATACTTCTAACATGTCGTGTTAGACATATTAAGTTTGAGGGAGCAATCATTACGTTATTCGAGTGGTTCGGATTGAAACCGAGGTGTAAATCGTGTGTTTCGACTTTTCGCGATTCGTCAATTTTTGACCAACTTTGAGAGGCCATAACCTTTTCATCCGATATTCAAATAACTCCCCATTTATGGCCACGTCTTTATTTCTTTTCTCTTTACAACTTTTGTGTTTGGGCCGAGTTGAGATTCAGCCATTTTGAGGTCCATTTCGAGCTCAGAAAGTCAGTTGTTGGTGCAGTGACCACTATTATCGATCGTGGAAGTCCATGATCGATCATGGACCCTTCTGTGGACATTTTTTTGGTTCATAATAAATCATGGAAGGCCATGATCGATCATGGTTCACCTGGAAGTCGGTTTTGACGATATTTAACCCGTTTTTCACCCATTTTACACCCCAAACTCTCCATTTTCGAACACCAATGGTTAAGAGGAGTGAAAAAGGGTCTTGAGAGAAATCCAAAGAGAGAGACAAGGTATTATACACATCTCTCATCCTTAATCCAAGAACTGAGTTTCAAATCACCTTTTCTTTCACTATTCATCGTCTTCCACCTTCGTCTTCGCGCGTGGAGCTTGGAGGCGAGCTAGGGTTTCGGCAATATGACATCTACGCTTCCTTAACTCTAAAATCTTTCTTCTCTAAGGTGGGAATAATACTATAAAACTTGTTTTTATAAATTATTACTTGTTGCACTAGGGTTTTCTAAATGAATTGGGGGATTTTTTTAAAAAGCCTTAAGTTTGTGATATGCATGAGGGTTGGGCTAGGTAAGGCTTCGATTAGTGGTTGGTTTTGATAGAACATGATACTAATTGCATGATTTAATATCTATATCTATGCTTTCATTTAAATACTCAAAGATTCATCACGAACCCAATTGTAGTTGCATGTTCAACTTAGGAATTTGGGGTTTTGTGGATTTAAGCTTATGTACCGAGTAGTTGATGATCATGGGTGATGAATACATGTAGATAAGACTTTAGACAAGAGTATTGAACCCTCTCCTTGGGACTTACGGTAGGGAGGCATTGGGGCGGAGTTATGTAAAATAATTGTACTTCTAAGGCCCGGTGTAAACACTACCCATAGTAGTGATGACCACGTAACCTTGATACGATCTTGAAACGCTAGACACCTACTTCACTATGTTAATAGCTCTTTAACCACAGTTGTGAGAGGTTGGTTTACCATGATTGTTCCAATTAGGCGTAGAAACCAAGACCAAATGTTAGACTCGATATAATAACTTGAGAATAAACAACTTACATAGCTTTGATACTATACATGATAAATGTTATAAGATGTAGGATGTTGATAATGAACCAATTAGCTATTGTGTGAATAGCGACGAGACGACAAGTTATGAAATATAAGCGTGAAAATGATGCTTATGATGGCAATAAATGTTTAATGAATGATGATTATTATGTTATTTAATATATTTGTTGATAGCCATATGTGTGATGGATGATTTTATACATTGTTAAGTAAGGAATCGATATATTCCTATTGTTATGATCACACGTATGGGTTGGATATGATGGACCGAGCATAGGGTAGCGCCCACGTGGCTCGAAGACGGGCCACCTATTGTCTCCCATGGGTGAAAATCCCTAAACCATGCATGGGAAAATGAAGTCGGTGACTCCGCCGGTGGTTGTGGTTGCCCACAAAGGAGAGCCCACTCTATGTATCTTGCCTTCCCACAGGACAATGTGTTCTGGGTTAGATGAGTTTCCCCGGCAGCGGAGCAGGTCCCGTGTGCCACTACATTCCCAATGGTGAGTTTTCCGGGAAGTAGTTGAGCTACTAATGGTCATTACCCTACTAGGGTATCGCCTGGTGTAGTTCTTTCTAGAGCGTCGATGTAGCTTGTATGGGCGTTCTCCTTGTTAACTATTCGGAATGTTATTCCCGAAAAAATATCTTGAGGGTTATCTCCGAACGACTTACTTGGAGAACCAAGTCCCTGAGACACTCCCCACTCAGAGGAGACATGGACAAGAGCCTCGGAGTCTTCAGGATCCGTTGTTCTAGGCCTGGACTGACCGCGGGATGAAACTGAGGCATTATGTTGGAGATGTGATACGAGAGCTATTGTGAGATTGTTGATTATGTTATTATTATTGTTTCGTATCATATCATGTCTTGTATTGATTTGTGTATGTTGCCTCAGCTAGATGTAGACAAAGTGAGACTTATGCGAACACTAGCTACGGATCATAAAAGACGTAGGGAAACATTTGGGCCACTCATAATGTATTAATATGTAAATTGGAAAAATATAGTAACTATTGAGCCTTATAGATGGAATACGAGTATGTGAGTGCGTATCGATTGTGGAATGAATCAGCTGGATCATAATGAACATAAGCTATTAATAATCAAAGCGATAACTAAGGCTAACAGATAGCAAAGTAAGAGGGCACTGTAATATAACGTTTAGACAGATGATCTTGAGGCGAAGCCAAATAACTGGCCAATTATAGTATTCATAATGTATTATAATTAAAGTGGAGACAACAAATACTTGGCCTATAGTTATTGACTTTGGATGTAGGCATGGGTAGCCGATACAGCTGTAGAACCGATCCAATAAGGCGTGACGTTCCTTAGGAAGCTAGCGTCAGAACGAGATGACCTTAGACGGACAATTCCTTAGTAACGTGGGAACACGTGAGAGGTTCACTTATGAGGTATTTACGGATGTGACCGGTTAGTTGGGTAGTTAGTATACGGTGGCTAGGATAGGAATCCCAGTGGGGTTTGCATGTACGAGTGTGGGTTGCATTGCTTTGCACGGTTTTCAACCTATTATTTTAAAGTAAAACACTTACTTTTTATATAAACCTGCGCGTGCGTGTGTTTGCAACGTGTATTCTCTATACAAAACCTATATAGTTCCCACTGAGCCCAGATTTGGCTTATCCCGTTTTTCTAACAGTTTTGCAGGATAGGCTTTGGGGATTGGAGCGTGGTGTATCTATTTAGAAGCCTCTGATGTCCATGGACCTTTCCCAGTCCTTTTTAATAAGGACTGTATTGTATAATTGTTTTGGTTTCCTTTTTTTTTGTAAATGGACTTTGATTTAATAAACGATTGGTATTGTAAACTTGTATTCATGGTTTCATATGTGGAGTTAATTTAAATGTGGTTTGATATGATTCCACTTGCATGGAAAATGGTTTTAAATGTTACAGGTTTGGTTTTTATTTAAATGAGCTCCACATGTCGGGATTTTGTAAAACGGGGCTTTTAATGGGACATTTTATTTAAGAAAAGTTTCTTTTAAGTTATGGATTTTATATTTTTAACCCGCCGTCGCACACGGCATCCGTGATTAACCGGGTCTTGGAGGTGAAAATCTCAGAACAAGATTTGTGGCGTCACAGATTGGAAAGTCCATAGAAGTATATGTGGATCATATGTTGGTGAAAAGTAAGAAAGTAGTCAATCATGTATCTGATTTGGAGAAATCTTTTCAGATATTGAGACATTACAAGATGAAAATGAACGCAGCCAAGTGCACATTTGGGGTCAGCTCTGGAAAGTTCTTGGGCTTTCTAGTGAACAGTAGAGGTATCAAAGCTGACCCAGAAAAGATACAGGCATTGCAGAACATTAAGGCAACCAAGACCATCAAGGAGATGTAGATCTTAGCTGGTATAATTGCCTCCTTAAATCGTTTCTTTTCAAAATGTTCAGATAGATGTTAACCTTTTTTCAAAGTGCTTAAGAATGCAAAGCCCTTCATATGGGACGAAGAGTGTGACAAGGCGTTAGCCGATTTGAAATCATATCTGAGTAATCCATCTCTCATACCCATTACAACGCCCAATGAGCAATTGTTTATGCACCTTTTATCGTCTTCAAAAGTCGTCAGTGCTGCCCTGATTATGGAGTACGAAGGAATCTAAAAACATGTGTACTATGTTAGCAAAAATTTGGTGGCAGCTGAAATGAACTACCTGCCGATAGGAAAACTCATGCTCGCTCTCATTACGGCATCTTAACATCTCCGCCATTATTTCGATGCCCATCCAATCAAGGTGCTAACTTCCACACCAATGAAGGCATCTTTGCGCCGAACCGATTTATTCGGGCCCATGGAACGTTGGTCGGTAGAGTTGGGTCGATTTCATATCGTGTATGAGCCGCGCATAGTGATAAAGGGGCAAGTGTTGGCCGACTTCATCGTCGAATTCACTGATTATCCAATGGCTCCGATCGATTAGCAGTTAAACTTGGCAGTTACAATAGATAATTCATCATCTATTCGAAGTGGGGGATAGAGTGAATCAGACACAATGGATGTTGATCCTTCAAAAGTTCAAACTCTATAACAAGTAGCCGATCAGACTATCACTCAGAAAGCCAATACATGGACTTTGTTCATCGATGGGTCATCGACCAAAGAAGGATCAGGGATTGGAATCGTACTAAGGTCACCCGATAACATGATCATGGAACAAGCTATTCGGTTGGGTTTTTTAGCATTGAACATGGAAGCCGAATACGAAACTCTAATCATGGGGTTGAAAAGGGCAAAGACTTTAGGCATTCGAAACCTCAATATTCATTGTGACTCATAATTGGTAGCAAATCAACTGACAGGAGAATATGCTACTAGGAATCAAAGGATGGAGGCATACATGAAACTCACCCAGAAGCTGTTCAGAGAATTTGATTCGGCATATATTGAAAGGTTCTTCAAAACAAACAACAGTCATGCCGACGCCTCAACCACTCTTGTTTCAGTGATCAATTCAGACATGAAAAGGGTAATCGAGGTAGAATTCTTGCCAAGACCAAGCACAGAGACTGATCAGGCACAAGACATGGTTTTTATAGTAGACGCTAATTTGGGAGTCTCATGGATGGATCCGATTGTTCGATACCTCAAAAGTGGGAATTTGCCTAACGATAGCTCAAAAGCATACCGAATCAGGGTTCAAGTCAACCGATATTGGTTATCTCTTAACGATAGGTTATATAGAAGATCATTCTCTAGTCCCTACTTAAAGTGTGTGCATCGAAAGCAGGTTCAGAAAATATTGCACCAGTTACACGAGGGTAGTTGTGGGAGTCACGCTGGGGGAGATCCTTGGCCCACAGAACAAGAAGTTAAAGTTACTAGTGGACGTACATGCAAAAAGATGCACTGGCTTACGTGAAGAAATGCGATAAATGTCAAAAGCATGCACCAATCATTCATATCCCTAGTACCGAGCTTTATCCCATCACAAGCCCTTGGCCTTTTGCTCAATGGGGGTTGGATATACTTGGCCCTTTCCCAAGGGCAACTGGTTCTAGAAAATTCTTATTAGTCGCGATAGATTATTTGACCAAATGGGTGAAAGAAGAACCTCTCATCAACATCGCCGACTCCGATGTGAAGGCTTTTATGTGGAAAATATCGTCACTTGTTTCGGCGTTCCAAAAATTATTGTTGCTGATAATGGGACCCAATTTAAAAGCAAGAAGATTTACATATTCTGTGAAAAATTGGGCATTCGGCAAAGCTTCTCCAGTGTTGTTCACCCTCAAACAAATGGCCAGGCCGAATCGTTAAATAAGGTCATAATTGAGGGGCTGAAGAAAATGTTGGATGATGCGAAGGGAAACTGGGTGAAGGCGTTGCCATTAGTACTTTGGGTGTTCAGAACAACGCTAAGGCGGTCTATAGGGGAAACCCCATTCTCTTTGGCTTAGGATACGGAGGCCGTGATCCCTTTGGAGGTCGGCCTTCCCACTCTAAGAACTATAATGGTAGAGTAAGGGGAAAACGATGCCACGATGGAAAAAGCCTTGGATTTTGCCAACGAAAGGAGATAAACTGCCCTTATTCAATTGGCTAGTTATCAACAAAGCTTGACAAGGCAAAGAAGTAGTAAGATGAACCCTAAAAAATTCCAGATTGGAGAACTTGTCCTTCGGAAGAACATGGGTTCGATGGTTGATCCGACTCATGAAAAATTAGTTACTAATCGAGAAGGTCCATATGAGGTAACTAGCATGATTGGGACCAGTGCATACTATCTAAAGGATCAAGATGGAAAAGAGATTCCAAATCCATGGAACGTCAGCAATTTGAGAACGTGTTGTCATTAGCTCTTTTGTTTTATCAAAGAAGGCCACGGCAAAGGGCCACTGTCTTTGCCAACTTATTATTCAAATGCAATCAGAAGTTTACTTGATTCACTATTGTGCAAACCAAAGACCTCCTATAGGGGTAGATTCCGCAACGGTCAGATTGGCAGAAATGAATGTGCCAGAAAGGCGAGGTTGTTTGAGCTGACCACACAAGTTGATACTTTCACCAAAGTATATCGACACCATTCTCTCATAAGGGAGATTACCATTGGGTAAGCTGCCGTGTATGCCTATTTGGGTTGGTGCAAGTGCCAAATGCAACAAAAGCACTTCGTAAATTTCGCAAACCTAATGAGTTTGTTACAGATGTCCGTGCCTACGGAGCAGATCAAAGGCTGAAAGATGCCGATTAAGATGAAGTTGATTTAACTGTCATAAAATTTTTAAAGTGAAAATCATGATTAATGAACACTTAACAAAAACCAAAACTTAGAGTTCCTTGGATTTGGTAAGACCAAAAGGAACATCTTAATTATATTACATATAAGTGTAAAAGCTACTGTGATTAGCAATTTGTTTATAACACAAGAATGTCACAAAATGAAAATCAAAACACGCCCATATGCAAATGTATATTGATTGTAAAAGTTGTGTACAAAAGAAGGCTTCGAAGCCAACATAAAAAAAGCGAGGCTCAATCCCGACGCCTAAACTCCACTCGTATGTTATTCCTCTATATGACCATGGTATTGTACCATTTCTTCACGGTACCATAGGCCTACTTTTGGCGCTGCTGGAGCTAATGCGCAGAGTCTAGAGCTACCCGCAGGCGAGCAATCTCTACGACAACGTGAGCTCCGTCGATGAGGGCTCTATCCAACTTCTGTCGAGAACTCTCCAGTTCGAAAGTACGCTCAGTCAACTTTAGTTGGAGTTGATAGATTCTTTCAGAAACCTCGCCGAAAGAAATGGAGCAAGGAGGAATAGGATATACAGCATCACTACTGCCAGGGTTGTTCGAACAGGCGCCACTATATTGATATGCCATGAAGCTTAGAACTGTGGAAAATGAATCCCTAGAGTGAAGTATGAATATAGAAAATTCAAATGGATTACAGAAGAAGCAAATGAGCCAAAACTCGTATAAATAGGAATTAAATGTGGCCTAGAGAGACGAAAAGCCACTATTCGTTTACGGTGCACCGAGATAACAGTGCAACGAAAGGTTGTATTGGGAAGTAGTTACGCCCCTACAGCTAAAGTGACATGTGGGACCCCAAGGTGGTCCATGACAGGCAAATTAGAACCTGACACGTGGATTAATTGAGTTGTTATCTCCCTCTACAGGAAGTCTGGTAAGCTGAAACCCTTAAACTAAATTACTTAATAGATTACAAGTTGAAATGATGACTGCCAAACGAGGTCGATTACAATTAGTTAAACCTGCTCAAAGATATTCAAACACAAACAGTTAGTTTGCTGGGATTATAGTTTCGTTGAAATACCGATAGAACTGCAATAAGAGATTTATAGAAGTTACAGTACATTTGAAATCAGATGATCCTAGTTCGAGGTTGTTTTGAACCTCAACTTGCACACATATAACTTGCTTTTCCACCATTAAGAAAAAGAGCATTTGAACTTGTGCTTCGATTTTTGTGAAATTCTATTTTTGGGACTGTACGACCTCATCAGTACAAAATATGATTCGAGACAAGTCTTTAAGTGTTTGACGTCCATTTATGAAAATTCATCAATCAATAATGGCAATCCAACCGCAAGCATTTACATAGCCATGAAGAAAATTGAAACGACATACAACAAATGATAAAATATAATGATATTTTCATTGATAGAAGAAATTATATATATATACATTTTAAAAATCATATTACTTAAGAAAGTAATCACAAAAACAAATACTATTTTGCTTGTTATTTTGTTTGTTAAGCCATCTTAACTACCTACGTTGTGGGCCAAAATTTGTATCCGACAACTAATATGTGTGAGTCAACCCTCAACTGTAGCAGCCACAACCACGAAGAGAAATGGAGGAAGACTCAATTATTTATAATAAATTTAATTATATTTCTCTCATATTACAAGATGCTATACTTTTAAATGAATACATAGTCTGAAAAATAAAATAATTACAAAATAACACATATTCTTTTTATAATTTTTTTAAAGTAGGGTCGAAATTGCCTAACTACAAACATAGTGTACCAATATTTTTATCCGGCTGCCAATAGTACGTGTGAAAGAACAGTTATTAAGCGTCAACAATATCGGACACAAAAAATCTTATTTACATGATGACTTTTTTCTCATAACTGACAAACAAACAAAAATTCCTTTTTTCACAGCATTTGTTGTTTTAAAGTGTTGAAATATTTACATGATATTATGTGATATATTTGTAAATATTAGGTAATCTTGTTTGATTCATCAAATCAATTAAGGATCAGTCAAAGTCAAGTATTTTGTCTAGGTAATTAAGGAGAAGATTAAGGCAGTCATATCCTTTCCTTCAAGGATCAGTCAAATATTCTGTCTAGGTAATTCAGGAGGATATTAAGGCATGGATTAAGGCAGCCATATAATTTTTATTTTCTTTCTTTTTAGGTGTCATAAGTTTATCATATATATATATCCCAATGTATTTTTGTTTGTAGATACACAGAAATATTAATACAAGAATTCTCTCATTCTCTTTCTTTCTTTAGTTTGATGGCATAAGAGGTTGTTGATCCTTAAGCTCTGTTGCCTTTACGTGCCTAATATTCCTCCTATTAACCCTAAAAACCATACCGGCTGCTACCGCCTTACCTCGTTCTACATAGAAGCAATAAACAATTACTGTTGCCCCACTATCCTATTTCCAGTACTATCCTGCCGCACTACTATTTTCCAGTACTATCTTGGTGCTTCTTGATTCACTACTGTCTTGTAAATCTGTCTCGTAAATCTCAATTCACTGCAATCGCAAGAAGTCTGGTCATACTTTTGACTGCTTGCCTGCATAGTTCTAATCCAGTGCAAGAAGTCTGGTTTAGGAACTCTTTCATTACTGGTCATTATTTTTACTCTTTATTTGTTTACTTTTTGCCCGGAGCCCAATTCTTAATTAGACTCTCGAGTTCAGCCCCAATCCACTTATTTTATTTTTTGTGACGCTTTATATATATATATAAAGCAAAAAAATAAATAAATTATTCTTCTGCATTATTTGATATTTTATTTAATTTTGATATCATGACTAATAAAGTTTTGAACAAGGATTGTAACACCCCTAGCCTTATTTTACTTTAAAACTCTCACCTTATCCCGTGTAATTGATAAGTTGTGTTTCAACAAGCGTTCTTATGATGTAAGTTGCCGACTTGTAGTTTAATAGCTTGGACTTGTTGTTATAGTATAATTAAGTTTGAATGACCAATCGTTTCATCATTCGAGAGGTCCGAATTGAAAACGAGATCATAAACGCGTGTTTAGAATATACGCGATTTACTAAATTTTGGCCAAATTTGAGAGGTCATAACTTCTTCATCCGATGTCTAAATGACTCCCTGTTTGCTGCCAAATCTTCCTCTCATTCCCCTCTACAAGTTTCGTGTTTGGCCCGAGTCAAGATTCAGACGTTTCGAGGCTCATTTTGGGCTCCTAAGGTGACAGTTTGTTGCAGCAGTTACCATGATCGATCATGGGCAAACCAGAGCACTCCAGAACACTTCATGATCAATCATAGGGGACCATGATTGATCATGGTAAGCCTGTAGGTCGATTTTGACCACTTTTGACCCGAAAACTCGCGTTTTTAATCCCCTTTCTCCATCACTTTCGACCAAACCTTTCCAAGGGAGGTTGAGGGATTTGAGAGCAAGTTAGGGGAGAGTTCTTTAGAGCTTGGAATATATCCAATCCATTGAGCCAAGCCTTGGCTTCCGAATCTCCTTCTTCCACCCTCATTTTCATCTTCCACTTCCATTAGAGCTTGGTAGGATTTTAGGGCTTTGCAATCTTATAGGAGGAGTGTCTTCAAGCTATCAATTTCGGAAATCAAGTTCCTTAGAGGTGGGAATCTAGTATCAAAACTAATTTTCTACTTTGTTATGATTTGATACTCATTATACTATTTGCTTGTTTAAAACCCTAAGTTATATATACATATTTTGGGTGTATAGTGAGATTTTGATGAAGTGTTGAAATTAATGATTCTAGTAAACTACATATTGTTCAAATAGCATGATTCAACAAGAATTCTTATTAAATACTTGCCTTTCACTAAAACCCCACTTGGACAAGATTGTATACTGATGATTCTTGTTACACATATTTATATATATTGATAATGGTCAAACTGGTTGGGTTTCTTCATGAAATACGTATTTATCAAGGTGGTTTATACTAGAACTCTCATGTTGAATACATTACGAGTTTTATGTGTGACGATTGGTTCGCCTAAAGGTTTATTGCTAGCGCTAATCCATGAACAGTCCCAGGTGTACTGTAAGTTGGGATAGAGTGCCCTTGGGTGAAAGACCCGAAATCGTACATGGAAAATAACGGGAGGCCCTACTGCCGCGTGGTTGAAAGGCCACGAAATGCAAACCTGGTTGTACCTTGGATAGACGCGATTATCGTTGAGATTTGTGATTCGAGAGTTCTGGGGTGAAGCCCGTATCAGTTGTATTACAAGGTTGTTGGTAGAAACTACTTACATATGTGTGTGTGTATATAACCGGTAAAGGAGGTCTCACTACTTTTCCAAATTTAATTTATTATATATGTTCCCACTAAGTCCGTTTGACTCACTTATACTATTTTCTATATAGGTACTTCTACAAGTTCTTCGGGGAAGGGGAAAAGGAAGGACGACACTTCTTAGAATGCCTCATTTCATACCTTGTACTTAGCTGAGGGCCTTTCATATGGAAGGGCCATTGATCTTAATATTTTGTTTACACTGGCGATGTGATATGTAATATATATTTCCTCTATGACTGCTATGTAAATTAAGGATTGTGGACTTATGTTTTGGGACCTCATTAGAGGCTTGTTACATATACTTTATATGATATGGTTATGGTGTAAATTTTAGTTTCATGGATATAATTGCTGCTTATTGTTCTATGTTCTTATTTTGGGTCGCCGTCGAGTACGGCTCCATGATTAACCAGATCCCGGAGGGTAAATCCTCTTAACGGGATTTGGGGCGTCATAAGTTAGTATCAGAGGCATAGGTTTCTTTTTCTTTTGCCGAAAATGGGGTAGAATAGGAAATTCGATTTCGTGTTGATTCTATCCATTCTAATTCATCGAGATTGGGAGAAACTCGAGGAGCCGCTTTTTGTTTCTAGCGTAGTAGCAGAGGGACTAATGGGTAATATTACAGTCAGCCACAGCGCAACAGATGACTATACTATAAATCATTAGTATACTGCCACTAACTAGAATTGAAACAAGATGGCCAATTGGGTTTTACCTAGAAAGTTTATTTCATATTCCTCGGATGTTCACTTCGTCTTTCAATTCCATGTTATGCTTGATACTTGTTGTACTAAACATATTTTGCTCTTCCTAGAGAATGGGACCGAAGAAAGGAAGTAAGAGGCCGGTTTATCAACATGACAATCCGGGTGAGGGGGGCCCCGTTGAGAATCAAGATACTGGGGATGGTTCTAATCAAGATTTAGCTGCTCGGTTGGAAACTATGATGAGTGGGTTTTTCAACAAACTCACCGATGTCCTTAAGAACAATCATGGTACTACTAGCGGTGTCGATCCGAGCTCCTAGGAACACCACCAATGATAATGAAGATGTGGTGAATGTTGAGCATGACCCTCAAGGAGGAGAGGGTGGTGAGGTTTATTACCTTAAGGAATTTAATCGTTTACAGCCACCAAAGTTTGACGGGTCACCTAGACCCGAAGCCACTGAAGGATGGCTCTACCATATCCACTCCCAACTTAGGATATTGAATGCCCCTGAGCAAATGTGGGTTGGATTCGCTTCTTTAAAGCTTGAGGGCAGTGCACTACGATGGTGGAGGTCCATTGGTGGACTTAATGTGATTGCTAGGTGGGCTGAGTTTGATAGAGCCTTTCGTGATAAGTACGTGTCTCATGCATACTATAGAGCAAAGCGAGGTGAGTTCTACAACTTGATTCAAGGGAGAATGTCGGTTAAGGAGTTTCGTCGTAAGTTCGAGGAGCTAAGCATGTATGTGATAGGGATTTCTGATCAGTAAAAACAAGAGAGATTCCTCAATGGCCTTAGAGTTCAATATCGCCGTATAATGGGTTTCACTAAATTTCCCACTTATAAAGCCTGTGTTAAAGCTGCCCTTAAGCTCGACAGCCAATTTGAATAAACCGCCCATCTTATGGGACCAGCGAACAAGAGAGGAAATGATCGGAGGGGCCCATGGGATAAGAACAAGAAAATTCGTTCTAGTTTAGAATCTTCTGGAGGAAACAACACTAGCGGTGGATGCAATAGTGGGCCACGCTCCGGGTGTTTTATCTGTGGCATTCATGATCACTATCGCAAGGATAGCCCAAACCTTGATCAAAGAAAGGAGATAAGCCAGAATAGCGGACGTGTCCGAGGTGAAAGTAGTGAGAGAGGCCAGTCGGGTAGGTTTGGAAACCGTTCATCTCAGTCATCATACCAAGATCGAACTCCGAGCTAGGGACAATATTAAGGGAGCTACCCATCTCAGCCACAACAATCTACCTATCACCCAACTCAGCCACAGGGCCAGGGGAGCCAAGGGGGTCGAGTCTTCAATTTGACTCCAGTAACGAATCAAGAGGACCACACTATGATGGAAGGTAGTCTCGTTCTTTTTAACACTAGTGTTAAAGTTTTATTTAATACTCGTACATCTCACTCTTTCATATCAATTGCATGTGCTGTAAGTTTGGGTTTAAAACCAAAGAAGTTAGAAGTAACCATTGATGGAGACATAAATACAGGATCGTTTAATATTGCGTATAGATTGAACAAAATACTTTTGCCAAAATCCTATAAGAATAAAGGTATTTAACCTTTGTGGATCATGTAGAGGATCCATATGAGGAGACTAGGGTTTGAAAGCATCAGATTGCGATTTGGTCAGATTTTTTAATTCTCGCTGGGCTACGAAAATTGATTGTTTTTGCCACCAAAATGACTTCTGATCGTCCTTATTTTTTGTGTAATAATAATAACTTTGCGTTCTGAACAACATATCCAAAAATTAGCCCGATCTAACAGTGCAATCAAAAGTTACGATTGATTTACGACTGCAGTACCGAAAACCTAAAGATCTTCTATCACCAAGATTTTTTCCTCTCTCAATAGAACAAACCCTAACTCATGAGAATTATTGTTATCATGAGAAGAGACAAGGCCGACGTATATATAAGGCTACGATAGGGACCTTAAAGAAAAATAAGTGTTTGGGCTTCTTATGGAAAGTTGGAATCCTAATTCCACTATGAATTAGTTCCTTCCATAAATTATAATTCACACCACTAAAGAATTATAATTGCACTCCCGTCCTTATCTCAAAATTATATTTCGAGCTCTTTATTATTAAATACTTATTATTCTCCCCACGTTAAGATTACAGAGAACCGTCATTTAAATTAAATTATTGACAATTATTTTTAAATGACTTCTTAATCCTTGAGCCTACCACTTAACTTATTTGACATGTCAGATTCACATAATCCACCTGCAGGGTTTGACATGATCAAAACTTATAAGCTTCTCAAGGGGATATCATCAATCCCTATACCAGGACGTGGATTCCGTCAATTATTAATATTCATCATACATATAGTGTCGTCATCCAATTCATGAATATTATTGATCCATAAATGAATCTCACTCTTAATGAGTCAAAACAACAAACACTACATATGTATGTCTATTAATTATTTCAAGATTAAGAGCATAAGTAATAATAATAACCATGGGATTTTAAATTGTTGTATATAGTCAGTATAAAAATAATTAACCCAAACTGGTCCTATTCAATACACACAAAGTGTACTAGCACAACGAGTTAAAACTATACCGTTTTCTGTAGTCAAGATAAACTACTAAAACTTGTGCTACAATCCTACCGATAGGTGTCCAATTCCATCTAAGACTGTGAACCATTAAACTTATATTTCACAAGAACCGATGATATGATCTTCTGTGTGTAAGATATACTCTACACACCAAATCATCTACTATATGGAATAAAAGACACACATGCACAATATTTAAATAAATAATATAATGCAACTATTGCCCATAAAGATTCTCATTAAAATAGAAAAACAAAGCTTATAACATATCCTAACCAATAAGAAATTATGGCTTTTAGTATATCACTATAACAGCCATTAGTATTGGCATGCTTACATGAGTTATTGTTTGTTTAAGCCATTATTGCTCAGTAATTATCTCCCTTCACTCAAACTGTCACATGGAGGATATTTTTCTTCTAATCGATATGAGTCCTTATGATTTAATCCTTGGGATGGATTGGTTAACGAAGTACCAAGCCACGATTGATTGTCACGCTAAGAAAGTTATCGTCTCTCATCCTTGGGATGAAAAAGTTGTCTTTTATGGAGAGAAATACAATCTATATCTGGTAACTTATGCTCTCAAGAAGGAATAACGAGATTACATGAGGTGGTTAGCAAGCATAGTGAGTACCGAAATCACGCCGTTGATTCCTCAGGACGTCCCGATCATTAATAAGTTCTTGGATGTATTTCCTGATGACTTGCCTAGATTGTCCCCACACTGGGAGCCACACCCATTTCTATTGCACCTTATCGTTTGGCTCCAGCAGAGCTAGGTGAACTCAAGACTCAACTAAATGATCTTTTATCCAAAGGGTTCATTCGGCATAGTTCATCCTCTTGGGGAGCACCTGTCTTGTTTGCCAAGAAGGCTGATGGATTGTTCCGTCTCTGCATTGATTACCGTCAACTTAACCGGGTTACAATTAAAAACAAGTACCCTCTTCGCGTATTGATGCTTTATTTGACCAGCTTTAAGGCACTTATTTCTTCTCTAAGATTGATTTGCTATCGGGTTATCATCAATTGCGTGTGCGTGAGACGGATATCCCTAAAACAACATTTCGTACCCGCTATGGTCACTTTGAATTTCTGGTCTTGCCTTTTGGGCTAACTAATGCACTGACCGCATTCATGGAGCTTATGAATCGCATTTTTCGGCCTTTCTTAGATCAGTTTATGGTGGTTTTTGTTAATGATATCCTTATCTACTCTCGTTCCGAGGCCGAGCATAAGAAGCATCTTCGTATTTCTCTTCAACTGCTTAGAAATCACCAGCTCTATGCAAAGTTCTCTAAATGTAATTTTTTGAGGGATGAAGTGAAGTTTTGGGGACACGTTGTTTCACGAGGAGGTATCTCTGTGGATCCTAGTAAAGTGGAGGCCGTCTTAAATTATAACCGTCCCACCAATGTGTCAGAAATCCGTAGCTTTCTTGGGCTGGCCGGTTATTACCGGCGGTTCGTCGAAAATTTCTCACGCATAGCTGTTCCACTTACACACCTTACACAAAAGGGTGTACCCTTCGTGTGGGATGATAGTTGCGAGGAATCCTTTAATGAGTTGAAGTACCGCTTGGCCATTGCTCCAGTTCTTTCCTTGCCAGAGAGAGGCTTAGGCGATGTTAGCTATTGTGATGCATCCCATTTGGGTTTGGGTTGTGTCCTCATGCAACTTGAACATGTAATTGCATATGCTTCTCGTCAGTTGAAGACTAACGAGAAGAATTATCCAACTCATGATCTTGAACTTGCAGCCGTTGTTTTTCCATTAAAGATATGGCACCATTACCTGTATGGAGAACGATTTGAGGTATTCTCTGATCACAAAAGCCTTAAGTATATTTTTACACAAAAAGATCTTAACCTAAGACAACGCCGTTGGATTGAATACTTAGAGGACTACGATTTCACTCTTCAATATTATACGGGTAAAGCCAACGTTGTAGCTGATGCACTTAGCCGTAAATCACGAGGTTCCATTTCTTCCTTGAGGTGTCGCGAGTAGAGACTACTTGAGGAACTCCAGTGATACAATATGGTGGTTTGTCACAGGCAAAACATAGCCTTCTTGTCTAATCTTGTAGCTACTCCACTTCTGCATAACCAAGTAATTGCGTGTCAAGGAAGTGATGGAGATCTGGTAGAATGTCAAAATAAAATTCTGATCGGTGAGAAAGTAGAGAATGTCACCTTAGGTGAGGATGGAGTCCTTTGATATAAGGGGAGATTAATAGTGTCACATTCCAACAATGAACTGAAACAAACAATCCTAGCCGAAGCCCACAATTCCCAGTTTACCATTCATCTGGGTAGTACCATGATGTACCGAGATCTGAAACGCACTGACTGGTGGCAGGGTACGAAGCGTGATGTAGCAACCTTTGTGTCACATTGCTTATCATGCCAGCGTATCAAAATTGAACACCAAAAACCTGGAGGACAACTTCAGCCTCTTCCCATTCCCGAGTGGAAATGGGAAAACATTACTATGGACTTCCTCATAGGATTGCCGAGAACGCAAAAGAAGCATGATGCAGTGTGGGTAATTGTTGACCGACTCACTAAATCATCTAATTTCCTACCAATTCGTGGAACTGATTCTTTGGAAAAGCTAGCTAAACTCTATATTAATGAAATCATTAGGCTCCATGGGGTACCGTTGTCAATTGTTTCTGATTGTGACCCTCGTTTTACATCTCGATTTTGAGAAGCTCTCCAGCAAGCCATGGGCATGAGATTGACTTTTAGTTCAGCATTCCATCCTCAAACCGATGGGCAATTAGAGAGGACAATCTAAATTCTTAAGGATATGCTTAGGGCATGTGTTTTGGACTTCCAGGGTAATTAGGATGACTACCTCCCTCTAGCCGAATTCTGCTACAATAATAGTTTTCAAGCCAGTATTGGTATGGCTCCTTATGAGGCCATATATGGCAGACCCTGTAGATCTCCAGTGTGTTGGGTCGAGGCCGGGGAGGCTTCATTACTTGGATCGCAATTAGTTTAAGAAACCACCAAGAAGATCAAGATGATTAAACAACGACTGACAACGGCCCAAAGTCGTCAGAAAGGTTACGCTAATAGGAGGCGCATACCACTTGAGTTTGAAGTGGGTGATTATGTATTCCTTAAAGTCAAGCCTCTTCATAGCGTGGTGCGCTTTGGAAACAAGGGGAAGTTGGCCCCGAGGTACGTTGGACCATTTGAAGTAACTCAGCATGTAGGATCAGTCTCTTACCGTTTAGCCTTACCCATTTCACTACAGCGTGTTCACAATGTGTTTCATGTATCAATCCTTCGTAAATATGTGCTGGATCCCTCTCATATTGTCCCGACTGAAGAACTTAAAATCCATGAGGTTGTATCTTATAAGACATGTCCAATAGCTGTGGTCGATCGTAAAGAAAAAGTTCTTCGTAATAGAGTAATTCCTTTGTTGAAAGTCATCTGGCGATATCATGGCATGGAAAAAGCCACGTGGGAGCTCGAATCAGAAATCCTGGCAAAATAACCACATTTATTCAATTAAGGCACCCTCTAAATTTACTTACCCTAATTTCAAGGATGAAATTTCCTAAAGGGGGGAGGTTGTAACACCCATAGCCTTATTTTACTTTAAAACTCTCACCTTATCCCGTGTAATTGATAAGTTGTGTTTCGACAAGCGTTCTTCTGGTGTAAGTTACCTACTTGTAGTTTAATAGCTTGGACATGTTGTTGCAGTATAATTACGTTTGAATGACCAATCGTTTCATCATTCGGGTGGTCCAAATTGAAAACGTGATCATAAATGCATGTTTCGATTCTATGCAATTTACTAAATTTTGGCCAACTTTGAGAGGTCATAAATTCTTCATTCAATGTCTAAATGACTCCTCGTTTGCGGAAAAATCTTCCTCTCATTCCCCTCTACAAGTTTTGTGTTTGGCCCGAGTCAAGATTCGAACGTTTCGAGACTCATTTTGGGCTCCTAAGGTGATAGTTTGTTGCAGGAGTCACCATGATCGATCATGGGAAAACCAGAGCACTCCAGAACACTTCATGATTAATCACTGGGGACCATGATTGATCATGGTAAGCCTGAAGGTTGATTTTGACCACTTTTAACCTAAAACCTCACGTTTTAACCCCCTTTCTCCATCACTTTCGACCAAACCTTTCCAAAGGAGGGTGAGGGATTTGAGAGCAAGTTAGGGGAGAGTTATTTATAGCCTGGAAGACATCCAATCCATTGATCCAAGCCTTGGCTTCCGAATCTCCTTTTTCCACCCTCATCTTCATCTTCCACCTCCATTAGAGCTTAGTGGGATTTTAAGGCTTTGCAATCTTGTAGGAGGAGTGTCTTCAAGCTATCAATTTTAGAGATCAAGCTCCTTAGAGGTGGGAATCTAGTATCAAAACTAATTTTCTACTTTGTTATGATTTGATTCTCATTATACTACTTGCCTGTTTAAAACCCTAAGTTATATATACATATTTTGGGTGTATAGTGAGATTTTGATGAAGTGTTGAAATTAATGATTCTAGTAGACTAAATATTGTTCAAATAGCATCATTCAACAAGAAATTCTTATTAAATACTTGCCTTTCACTAAAACCCCACTTGGACAAGATTGTATACTTATGGTTCTTGCTACGCATATTTATATATATTGATAATGGTCTAAATGGTTGGGTTTCTTCATGAAATGCGTATTTATTAAGGTGGTTTATACTATAACTCTCATGTTGAATACATTTTAAGTTTTATGTGTGACGATTGGTTTGCCTAAAGGTTTATTACTAGAGCTAGTCCATGAACGGTCCCAGGTGGTCTCCTTAGATGAGGCTGTAAGTTAAGACAGAGCGCCCCTGGGTGAAAGACCTGAAATCGTGCACAGAAAATAATGGGAGGCCCTGCCGCCGCTTGGTTGAAAGGCCACGAAATGCAGACCTGGTTGTACGTTTGGATAGACGTGGTTATCGTTGAGATTTATGATTCGAGAGTTCTGGGGTGAAGCCCATATCAGTTGTATTACAAGGTTATTGGTAGAAGCTACTTACATATGTGTGTGTGTATATATAACAGGTAAAGGAAGTCTCACTACTTTTCCAAATTTAATTTATTATATATGGTTCCCACTGAGTCCGTTTGACTCACCCCTACTATTTTCTATATAGGTACTTCTACAGGTTCTTCAGGAAAGGGGAAAAAGAAGGGCGATGCTTCTTAGAATGCCTCATTTCATACCTTGTACTTAGCTGAGGGCCCTTCATATGGAACGGCCATTGATCTTAATATTTTGTTTACACCGGCGATGTGATATGTAATATATATTTCCTCTATGACTGATATGTAAATTAAGGATTATGGACTTACGTTAGAGGCTTGTTACATATACTTTATATGATATGGTTATGGTGTAAATTTAGTTTTATGAATATAATCGCTGCTTATTGTTCTATGTTCTTCTTATTTTGGGTCACCGTCGAGTACGGCTCCGTGATTAACCAGGTCCCGGAGGGTAAATCCTCTTAACGGGATTTGGGGCATCATAAGGATTCTATTAATAGTTCCATTAC
This sequence comes from Lonicera japonica, assembly GCA_021464415.1. NCBI lineage: Eukaryota > Viridiplantae > Streptophyta > Magnoliopsida > Dipsacales > Caprifoliaceae > Lonicera > Lonicera japonica. The sequence continues at coordinate 9,841 of JAKCWG010000532.1, read as the reverse complement.
TAATGTTAAATTGAAAGAAGGCTCTAATTACCTTTAATGGTCTAGAGCTTTCCATGTATCATTGAAAGCCCAAAGAAAGTTATCGTTTCTCCAATCATCTTGTCCTACGGAAGAGAAACTTACTGCTGTGTGGGAGCAAGATGATGCTCAAGTTATGATTTGGCTATGGAACAATATTGAACCGGAGGTTTTCAACAATGTCTTTGTCGAGGAAACATCTGAAGAAATTTAGGAAGCTTTGAGGGAAATCTATTCCTCTAGACAGCTGTGTGGACAGTAGATGTTCGTAGACAGTAGACAGATATGCGGACAAAAATTAAAGAGTCGCTGTATAATTATTGTATAATTACTTTATGTAACTTTCGATGAATAGTAAAGCTACTATTCATTAACTTTTTAAATAGAGTTACTATTCATTAACTTTTTAAATAGTGTTTGAATAGTATTGTTAATTAAGTCGGTTGTTGTTGGATGATTTGTCTAGAATTGTAGATATCTCCATTATATAAGGAGATGGTAGTGTAGGTTTTGAAAGGCATCGTCTATCGTCTGCATTGTAAAAATTTTCTTCTCCTTTGTAAAAAACTCTGTATAACTACTTCCTCTAAATCAATAAATAAAAATTTTGATCCTCTATTCCGCATCTGTGTAACTGGTATCAGAGGTTGATTTCGCTTTTGTTATGTAAGTATATCTATCTTTATTTTTCTGTTTTAATTTCTGGTATTTTAATTTTAAGTTGAGATTGTATCTTTGTTTTTCCTTGTGTGTTTTCATAAAACCCATACACCTATTACGTTTCAAAGCCCATATTTCCCACCAAGCCGTTTTAAGCCTTTGTTGTGGCAATCAGGCTATTAAGGGAACTGGTTTTAGGCACCTGAAACAACAGTAATAGGAGGTCTTAGGTACCCTTAAAAACATAAATGGAAGAACAAACGTACAGTATTAACTTAGAATGCATAGCTCCTGTAATAGGTAAAGAAGAAACTATGTATAATCATTATGTGCATATTGATAAACAGTCTGAAAATATAAGTAGTGTATGTGCTGCCTTAAATAATATGACCGATCTTATGATATGCTAGATTAAGAAAATCGAACCTATGAATCTTAAAAATCAAAAACATCAAATGTTTGTAGAAAACAAACTTTTGAATCTAGAACATCAACTAAATATGGAAAATAAAGTAAAATGTGATGAAAATATTGCGGTTATTTTAAACTCTTTAGATGGTACGAATAGTTCAGGAAGTAACCAAACTCATAGACTATACTATGGAACTGAAGAAATAAATACTTTTCAAACAGAAAAGTTTAATTATACAAAATTTATAAATGTAAAAGAAATTCTAGATTATTGGAGAGAATTATTTAAAGACCCAAATTTAAATATTTCTGAAAGAAATAAAATAATAGAACAAATACAAATTACGTATTTGGAACACAAAAAATTATTAAAACACTTTCAGTATGAAATAAATCAATATTCATCTGGCGAAGAAGACCAAGAACCATCTCATATAGTAAACACTATAAGTGATGATGAAAAAGAAGATAAAAGAAAAAGAAAGGTAGAAGAACCTTTAAAAGAATTCTCTAACTGGAAAGAATTCCAAGAATTCATGCAAAATCCTGTCACAGATAAAGAAAATTTCGTTAAAACAACAGAAACTTCAACTAGTGGTACTAAAAAAGAGGAAGAACCAAGTCCTTATTTTCTTAGAAGAGATGATTTAAATAAACAAGTAGTTGCACTACATGGCACACATCTTGATTAAAGGAATGTCCCTTTTAAAGATCAAGAACAAACAATTAATGATTGGGCACAATCATTGTCCATCTTAATTACTAATTATGGAAAAGTATGGACTAAAGAAAAGTTCTTAGATTATGTAGCTGCAACTCTCCAAGGAGATGTTTTGCAATGGTTACAACAATGGGAAAAATCTGAAATTGGAAAACACCAAAAAGCCGCTTTACTCCAAAATTTTTGGACTTTTGATGAAATCTTAAATGATTTTGTTAAAATAATTAAAGAAAATCTAATTGGAAGTACGGGAGAAACCCAAATCCAAGAAGATGCATATTACATATTATCAAAACTCGAATTATGTAATATTTGTCAATTTGAAGATTTTGTAGATCTTTTCAAAAAATATTACTTTAAATTAGATCCACCAAATAATCAATATTGGCTGGAACAATTTTTTCATAAACTCCCAAATCCATGGGATGAATTAGCTATAAAAGGTTATCCTGAATGGCTAAAGAAAGTTGATAAAACGGATACACTTCGTTTTAGAATAAATTATGTGTTAAGAATTATACAAGAAAAATGTATTGAAATTAAAGCCAAAAAGCAAATGAAGAAAAATCAAATTTCTAATAGTAAATCTGGCCAAAAATATTGTGACAAAGTATTAAAAGAAAATTGGAAATTTGGTTGTGAGCCAATTTTCTCTCAAAAATGAAAAAGAAGATTTAAATGGAAACCTTGGAAAAAGAAAATACCTTTTTCCAAAACCAAGAAATATATTAGGAAAAGAAGATTTTCTAATAAAAATAAAAATAAACCAAATACAAAGAAAAAATGTAGATGTTACATCTGTAACGAAGAAGGTCATATTGCACCAGAATGCCCTAGAAATGGAAAAAGTGCAAAGAAAATGATAAAATTTCTTGAACAACAAGAATTAGAAGTATGTTATGGAAGTGAATTAGAAGAATATTCAAAAAATGATGAAATTCTTTATGAAATGGAATCTGAATCAGATAGTTCAGATGATGAAGTAGTATTTATGATGAACACTATTGAAATGCAACAAAATAATGAAAATGAGTTACAATCACTAACGTTAAAAGATGTTGTTGGTGAAGAATTAACTTTTACCAACGAACAATTAGAAAAAACTCGTCAAATGGTTAAAAAATAAGATATTTATAAATTATCAAAATTTAAAATATTTTCTACAAGAATATTTGAGCAATTTAGTGGAAATAGCACGGCTCAAAGTACAAATGAAGGAACAGCTGAAATCACACTGTTCGATAAAAAGAAAATTGCTAGATGGAGAAAAAAACATCCAGAAATCAGATATGTCCATATTGGATTAATTCAAATATCTACTACAGCTCTATTTAGACAATGAATGGATACTCCAGTAGCAGTTTTAGTTTTGGATAAAAGATTCGTAAACCCTCTAAATGCAATAATTGGAAGAGTACAATCGAATCTAGTAAATGGAATTATTTGGTTTAACATAAAACCAAATTTCTTCATATCAATAACAGACCCAAATATAGAGGATTCTGTTAAAATAAAAATACAAACAAAAGGAATTGGAATGAAAAATACATCTTACAATCTTTGTATACATTGGAAAACAATACATGAGTTAACAAGACTCCCAATAACTACAACACATTTTTTTGGATAAAAATGTTATAGAAATATTTGAGCCTCGTCCTTTTGATTCAGCAATTCAACCAAGATTGATGAATTGGCGAGATCTTGAAATCCTTCGAGAATGGATTTTACCTACGGTAGTAGACGAAGAACCTAAAAAACAACAGAATAATGTTGAATTACAAGTTTTAGGAAATAATGTTTATTTTAGAAGTACTAGTAAAAATTCACAATGGCAACAAAACTTTCCGAAACCATCTTTGGAAGCATCAAAGAAATCAATTAATTTTGAAAAAAGGGAGAGTAGTCAAAGAAATAATTCCTTAAAAATTCCAATATTACCAGGAACTACTAGTAAAAATGAAACTAGTAAATCAAGCTAAATATATCATTTCCAACTAGGAAAAGAAGAAATAATATTTTCACCAAGTCATGGAAAGAAAAGATATACCTATGTTTTGGGATATTTTAATTTTGCAGGCTATAAACAATATAGTCTATGCACGTTAATAGATATTGGAGCAACAATATGTTCTTGTAGACCAAATGCGTTACCACCCGAAAAATGGATAAAAATGAAGAATCCGATTTCTGTTACGGGTATAAACGGTACTCAAAATTTTATTTCTTTAAAAGCAAAGAGAGTAGCAATTTGGTTTAATGAAAAGAAATTTATTATTCCAAAAATTTTATGTTTCCTTGAAATGCATGGAGATATTATTTTAGGAAATAATTTTATTTCAGAATATTTACCAATGACCATAAATAATGGAACACTTGGATTAACATTAAATAAAGAAATGGTAGAAATTCCACTTTTACAACAACATAAATACAAATGTGATCGTGGATTTTCACTAGTTAAAAAAAGGAGAAATGACTCCTATAATAAAAGTATTAGAAGAAACTCATTGGCTTTATGAAATTTTAAAAGAAAATTTTAGTGAAAACCCACTAAAATTATGGGATAAAAGTCCTAGATATTGTCAACTTAAATTAAGAGACCCAAATGTAATTATAAGAGTAAAACCAATGATATATACCAGAAAAGATATAGATGAATTTGATAACCAAATCAAAGAATTACTAGATACAAAACTTATTGAAGAAACAGTAAGTCCACACTCTAGTCCGGCATTCATGGTACGAAACCATAGTGAAATAAAAAGATAAAAAGCAAGAATGGTAATAAATTATAAAAGATTAAATGAACAATTAGTATTTGATGGTTATTTTATCCCAAGAAAGGATGTTTTGATTAATCAAACTAAAGATAAAAAGATCTTTAGTAAATTCGATTGTAAATCAGGATTCTAGCAGTTAAAACTAACTGAAGAATCAAAACCCCTAACAGCCTTTAGCACTCCAAGAGAGCATTATCAATGGAATGTTATGCCTTTTGGACTAAATATAGCACCACAAGTATTCCAACGATGGATGGATGGAATCTTTAAAGACCTTAAGGATTTCTGTGTCGTCTATATTGATGATATTTTAGTATTTTCCAATACATTAGAAGAACATAAAAAACATTTAAAAATATTAAGCAGTAAATTCCAAAAACACGGAATAGTATTATCTCCAAAGAAAATAGAAATAGAAAAAACAGAAATTGATTTTCTTGGAATAATTTTAAATCAAGACGGTTTAAAATTACAAGATCATATAATCTCTAAAATCAGAGATTTTGATGAAAATATACAAGATAAAAAAAAATTACAAAGTTTTTTAGGAATCCTTAATTATGGAAGAAATTTCATACAAGGATTATCTCAAAAAGAATTACCTCTTCTTGAAAAACTCAAGAAAAGTGATGAATTTAGTTACACAGATGCGGAATAGAGGATCAAAATTTTTATTTATTGATTTAGAGGAAGTAGTTATACAGAGTTTTTTATAAAGGAGAAGAAAATTTTTACAATGCAGACGATAGACGATGTCTTTCAAAACCTACACTACCATCTCCTTATATAATCGAGATATCTACAATTCTAGACAAATCATCCAACAACAACCGACTTAACTAACAATACTATTCAAACACTATTTAAAAAGTTAATGAATAGTAACACTATTTAAAAAGTTAATGAATAGTAGCTTTACTATTCATCGAAAGTTACATAAAGTAATTATACAATAATTATACAGTGACTCTTTAATTTTTGTCCGCACAGCTGTCTACTGTCTACGAACATCTTTATTCGGGATTCCCCCACCACCTTCGAGAACTTGTACACCTGTCGTGTACTGGATTGGGTGTGCAGTCGATCAGTATGTGATAAATTCTTTGACGTCACGGATGACGTTTTTCTTCTAACCCTCCATTTGGTTAATGAGGTTAGCTTCTCCTACGGAGTCCAATGACCGGCTATCAATAAGACTTGAATTTGAGCCGAAAGCATTGATTTGATTCTCCAATTCCTCGGCTTCCATTAATAGATCATATGGAACGTCTAAATGATTTTTGTCCTTTAAATTTTCCAAAAAGGTTTTCACCTTAAGTATTTGTTCATAGGAGACTTGATAAGTAAAGTTTAAATCAGTTATAAAAAGTCTCCTTCCATCTGTTACCATGGTTTTGTAATAATTAGGATACGGATGAACCGTTTGATACAGCTGTTTGGCTGTTGTAGAAATATGTAGTAAATTTCTTAAAAAATAATTTCGAACATTAAGTTCGTCTAGGGGGTTTCAGAATACATATCATTTTCAAACCATTGGTATTTTGATTGCTCTGTGGCTCGGAGCTCCCATATTTGGTATGGCTGGTAGAATTTTTCTCTAAACCGCCATCCAATAGAACTTGTAATATGAAAAGATAACATTCTATTATATTTATGTTTATGTACCACATGATAGATCATAGATTTGATCATCATAGGTAATTTAGTAAGGTTACAAGAAAGACTACTGGGGAACATAATGTGGTTCACAAGTCCCCAATCAATTGTTTCAGCATTCCAAAGATCATCTTCTGCATAAAGAATGGATTTTCGGAATTACTTCATGATCATTTAAATTTTGACCATATTGATTCAAAAGACTTTTTATCTTTGAATTTTGGTTTTCAATTTTTTTGAAGAATTTCTATTTGAAATAAAGGTCTCGGGAGAAGGAGTCTTACCTTCTTATAAAGACAAATTCTTCTAATAGTATAGGAAATATTATCTGAAAATTCATCTTCTAATAATTTTGCAAAAGAAAAAAAAAGTATTTATTTGTTCAATAGAATCGTAAGAAAGCTCAGTTTCATAATTCATTTGTTTTAGAATTTTGAAACCAAGAGTTTTAAAATTCTCAAGATGTTGAATTAGTTCTTGAAAGGTTCTTGTTTGTTCAAAAATCCTTTCACAAAGTTTGCTCATATTTACGCGAAACTCTTTTTTGTTCCCGAAAATTTGAGCTTTCCAAACCTTGTTTAAAGGTTCATAAATTTCCAAGGGTATTCCCGGATTATAAAAATCTTTTATTTCTTCAACATTGGGAATTTTTTGTTCCCTTGTTGTTAAACCAGAAAACTGTTGTACTAAATTGGGAAAATAATGTGCAGGGGTGGACTGTCTTGTCCATTCATCCCATGTTGCCATTCTTTGGTGCAAATTTTGATATTTTTGATAGGTAGCGCCAGGGAAATTCAATACTTGAGTTTGGCAATGAAACCAATTATTGTATATGCCTGGTTGGCGTTCTCTAAATACAACATACACCGGTCGTGCTTCAAGCGGTGGATTTATGCTCACAGTTCCTTGGCTAGGCTGTGAGGGTGATCCGAATGCAGTGTGCTTTGCCTTTTTAGCAATAGAAATCCATCCTTAATTTTCAATTTTGTTTTTCCCCTTGTTAGGGTCTGCCATTACTGTAAAAGAAAATAATATTAGTCCACTGTATTAATGATCTTCAATAAAGTTCCTGTTAAGATAATCTGCACGAAAATTATTAATACCCTTTAAATGTTCAACTTTAAAAGTATATAAAGCAATTTGATTATACCATTTCAATCTCCTACCTTCAAGAATATTTCTTTTGTTAAGAAGGAAATCTTTAACTGCTTGATTATCAGTTCTAATAATAAAATCTTCTGGGGCTAAGAAGATATGGAATTTTTTAATTGCTAATAATTCTTTTTCAAATATAATATATTTTATTTCATTTGGTTTAAATTTTCCTGAATTATAACCACATATTAATTCTTGCTTTTGCAAGTTTTATGATATCGGAGTTTTTCTAGCTCGTATATCAAGATTATTAGGCTCGGTTTCTGTCCAAAGCTTTGCTGGAATTGCTTTAAGGACACAACCCCAACATAATTCAAAAGTATCTGTTTCAAGAATTAATTTATCTCCTTGTTGTGGGAAATAAACTTTTGGACAATTAGCAAGAATATCATTTTTTATGTTTCTTACTAAAGTTGTATCTTTATTTGTCCAACTCTCGCACTTACCAACTATATCAAGATATTTTTTCTTGCACTCAAGAAAATCGCTCCATCGATGAATATTACTTAGAATTAAAAGGCATGTGGGGTGAATTGAATGTCTACTAACCATTGACGACTGATCTTGCAACTCAAAGAAAACACAGGGAAGAATTTCTAGTTGCCAAATTTATTTTTGGTCTTCGAACTGAACTTGCTCCCATTGGTTCTCAGATTCTCTCTGGAAAAGACTTGCCAACAGCTAGTGAAGCTCTTTTTCGTTTATGTCCTGCATCTTTAAATTCCTCTAATGTAAATAAAAGGGATCATTTTGCTCTTGCTGCTCCTATTACTCGATCTAAATTGTCCGATAATAGGCGTGGCGGTCATCCTACTCAATATAGCAACCGTCCCACTCAACATAACAGTCGTTCAACTCAACATGGCAAGTGTAGTACTCCACGAGGTGGTCGAGGGAGTCATGGCAATAGATACTGCACTCATTGTTATCGCACCAATCACTCTACTGAATATTGTTGGTTACTTCATGGCAAACCGGCATGAGCTAATTCAGCTACTAATAATGAGGAGAGTTCAAACCAGCCTACTAAGGAACATGTTACCATATCTAAAGCCGAGTATGATTCAATTTTGGAACATGCCAACCTTCTATCTACCTCCAAAGCTAACTTGGGTGATTCAGGTAAAACTTGTCTTCATTCTTCCTTCAGTACTCCTTGGATAATTGATTCAGGAGCCTCCAATCATATGACAGGTGACTCCTTTCTCCTTTGTAATATTTCTCAGTCCTCTTCCCCATCGTTTGTCACTATTGCTAATGGTTCCAAATCTCAAGTTATAGGGATTGGTATTGTTAGGACTCTTAATTTTACTTTATCGCTAGTCTTATATATACCTCAATTTCCTTTTAATTTATTATCTATTCGTAAACTTTCCTCTTCACTTAATTGCTCGGTAACCTTTTATCCTGCCCATTGTGTGTTTCAGGATCTAAAGACGAAGAGGGTGATTGGTGGGGGATTTGAAAGAGATGGTCTTTACTACCTCCAATCGTCTCATACATCCACTTCATTTGATTTTCATATCACCGTTTCTCAGTACCAATGGCATTGTTAACTTGGGCACCTTTCAAATGTCAATTTACAACATTTAGTTCCTTCATTGTCTTCCTTTTCTAATTTTAACTATGAAACTTTTGAATTAAGCAAACACTGCCGAGTCTCTTTTAAGCTTAGGCCTAATGAACCTTGTTTAAAACCCTTTGAGCTAGTTCATTCTGATGTTTAAGGACTAGCTAGAACCACCAGTTTATGTGGAGCTATTTACTTTATCTCTTTCATTAATGACTGTTCTCGTTTAACATGGTTATATATTCTTAAAAACCATTCTCAAGTTTTTGATGTGTTTAAGTCCTTTATGCTGAAATCACAAATTATTTTGATGCTAAATTAAAAATATTACAAACTGATAATGCTTTACATGAATGTACCTAAACATTTCTAGGGGGATGGAATTCTTACAGCCACATACCTATTAAACCAAACTCAATCTTGGGTTCTTAAAGGCAAATTACCTTTTCAAATAATGTTTTCGGACAAAGAACTTTTTCCTCTTCATCTTAAAGTGTTTGGGTGTGTTTGTTTTGTACATAATTTAAATTCTAATCGTGATAAACTCGATCCCCGAACATTCAAGTGTATCTTTCTTGGCTGTTTCCGTACTCAAAAAGGGTATAAATGTTATAGTCCTACCTTGTAAAAAATTTTGTAAGTGCTGATGTCACTTTTTTTGAAGATATTCTTTATTATTCTTTAAAAAATCGCTACTTGAAGGAAATGTGCCCTCCAGAGCCGGTCCTCCCTAATCTTGTCATTACCTTCCCTTTATATCCGAAAGTTTATACTCCTAAACGCTATAGGACTAGTCTGCCTCATTCACTACAAATAATACTAACGCGTGCTCCAACGATTGAGCTAATATTCATAACCCTCACATTA
>JAKCWG010000711.1:0-43212 GCA_021464415.1 Lonicera japonica | reverse complement strand
TTATTAATAATTTGTAACATTAGTTTGAGACTTTTGGTTGAATCCAGTATTACTATAATGGGATTATGCTTATAATTAAATTTCTATGGATGTTTAAATATATTTTTGTGTATTTCAAATTTCGCCCCCCGTTTGGTTAAATTTCTGGTTCCGCCACTGTATATAGAGGGTGGAGTGCTTCCTAGATTTTCTTTAAGTTAATGTACTTAAGAACCAATAATTTTGAAACATAAACAAATGAAATCTTTTATGAAATTTAGTGAAAACGATCTCTATAAACCAAATTTTATCAAAAAATATAGCTACAAAGTGGTTAACAGAAAAATTAATATATATATATATATATTCTCATTTCTAGCCATTGAAATATTAGATGTTTAGTTAATCTACTTCACGTTTGATAGATTACCTCTCCCAAATTTGGAAAATAATTTTGATTAATGATATACTATTTTCAAAAAGGATGATCTAGAAGTGGAAGAAGATGACGATGTTGATGGCAATGACCATTTGAAAATAGTAATGGTTGCACTGCTCAAGCTGTGGTCTCTCGATCAGTTTGTTAATTAAAGCACCAGGTTTTGTAGAGAAGGGAGGCGAATAAAATGTGGTGTTGCCATGTTAATGGGAGTGACTGTAAAATAACTAGAAATGAATCCGAAGTGTTGAAATTTTTTTGGCACATTTGATTGATGGAAGTTACGATTTAAATCTAAGTGAAATAATAGGCAATGTTATTGGTAGATACAAAAGAAATATAATGGTAAACTACGGGATTGGAAGACTTGTATAACAGGTGGAAACCCTTTTATTTAGGGAGGTGTTATTTACACCCCCCCATAATTGTCATAAACATTCCTCTTGTTACAAACACCCCCAAGATAAAATTATTACCACTAACACCTCCCATAAGGGTTGCCTAATCATATAATAAAAGGCGTCATCAACTATTTTATTGTGTTGTATTGAGAGAAGGTTACAATAAAGGTATGTGTGGGACCGCGGGAAGTTGAAGTAGTGAATTTTAGATTTTGAAATTACTACTATTGTATATATATATTGGTTCTCATCGAGGTATGTATCGCTCGATAGTAGAGGTTAATCTCTGTATGTATGGTCAGTCATTTTCGCGAGTACATCTCCCAATAGAGTATGCTCTATTCACAAGCTACCAGGATTGAACATAGGATATCTTGATTAAAGGATCCAAGCCCCATACTACAAAGCGTTTAGAGCGATAAATTTGCAGTGGTGGAGGCTGTGACTTAGCCCCGTCAAGAGCCATTATTTTCCCTAGTTGGAACTGCCGAGGGCTTGGGAACACCTAAGTAATTCATGCTCTCCGAGGAGCGAAAGACCCCAAAATACACTGGTTGAAACCGTGTCTGGAATTTGCACAGGGGTTGGTTGTGAATGGTCACAATAGAGCAGGATGTTTATGCATGTTATGGGCCAGGGATATGGAAATTGAGGTGTTTTCATACACTGCAAACCATGTTGATGTGATTGTTAGAAATTGATGCCTTGGTTGGAGATTGGCGGGACTTTATGGATGTCCAAGTTGGTAATTGCCATGACATTGCAATTTTCTCAAAGCTCCCCGACTACATTCAGATCTCCGGTGGGACGTCATAGGAGATTTAATGAGGTATAGCTTAAGATGAACTGAAAGGAGCATGCTTTAGACCGTATTGGCAACTAAGGAATTTTAGTAAGGGAATAAATGCGTTTAGTTTATCTGATTTAGGATTTGAGGGTCTGAAATTTACATGGTTCAAGAAAATTCACTCTCACACTCTAGTTCAAGAACGACTAGATCGAGCATGGGGTTCTCTAAAGTTGAAACTTTGCTTTCCATTACCATTATGACAGGTTACTAATGTTATTCATTATAGTTTCGACTATTATCTGGTTCGACTCAATACTAGAGGGAGGAAAATAGGACAACATAGAAGTGAATTCAGTAGATTTGAAGCGTAGTGGAGAAAGATGGGGAAAGTGCAAAGGTTGTGGAAGATGTGTGGGGGATTTTTGATCAACATTGTAAAGCACAGCTAGAAAATTGGAGTAAACTTAAGTATGGAGAAGTGGGGAGGAGAATTACACGACAGGCTTGGCGACCGAACAGAGCCATTGGAAGTAGAAATCTATAGTTGATTGGTTGTGAGAGGGGGACTGGAACACAATTTATTTTCATTCTGAAATAAAGCAACAAGATAGAAAGAGTATAATATGTAACATGTGAGGTGAGTTGGGGAATGTGCATGTAAATTGGGGTGGGATTGCTAAGTGTGCAATTGATTACTTCACAAATCTGTTATAAGTCCAATGAGCGTCACTTTGTGTCTCAAACATAAATCCTAAGGCAAGTGAATATCAAAGTAACACCGGTAATGGATCAAATGCTCACGTAAGAGTTCAAAGCAGAAGATGTATTATTAGCTTTAAAACATATGCATCATACTAAGGTCCCCGAAGCTAATGGTGTTCCAGCTATATTTTACTAAAAGTACTATAATACGATTGGGACGGGTGTCACGCATGTTATATTAAATTGCTTGAATCATGGGCGTGCTTTTAATGATTTAAACAAGCCTTCACTCATCCCTAATGTTAATACTCCAGAAAACATGGCCAAATAAATGCTTGCTAATAGGCATAAACTTGTGTTTCCTATGGTGGTATTGGATTATCAAAGTACATTTGTTCCAGGGAGATTGATCTCTTATGATATTATTGTTGCTTTTGAGCTTAATCGTTTTTTTAAAAAACAAGAGAAATGGTAAAACGGGTCATTTGGCATTAAAACTTGACATGAGCAAGGCTTACGACTAGGCAGAGTGCTCCTTTTTAAAAAAATATGAAGAAAACATTGGGTTTCGCTGATAAATAAATTGACATTATAATTATGCGATGCGTCTTTCCTAGGTCATATTATGTTCTTATTAACGAAATGCCCCAAGGCAATTTCTTGCCCCAAAGAGGTCTCCGTCAAAGGGACCCCTGTGACATTACATTTTCATGTTATACCATTCACTCCTACCTCCGACGCAGATTCAAGCCGTCAGCAACTTCTATCTTCGTCATCTCAAGCTTTCTCTCTTATCCCCAGCACCATCTCCACCCTTTGTCTCTTGTTTCCATCACCACATCCACCCCTTTCTTTCCTTAAACTCTAGCCCCTCTTTCTAACCCACACTACCATCTCGACCATCATCGCCACTATTCATTTAAATACCCATAACCCTATCTCTAGTTGTAGCACACAAGTATTCATTTAATATGTGCGTGCTACAACTACAGCAAGAGTCTATTATACACAGAAGCAGGACAAACTTAGATTCAATAATGCTTTCTTGGGGGTATCGTTTCCGGTATAGTATCTCTATTTGTTAAAATATAAATGTAACACCTAGTAATTTCATTTTCGCGCTAATTCTCCTCTTAAGCCCATTTCAGGCCAAACGTCCGTTTAAGGAGTCAATTTTTGTTCCAGGGCCTCCGTAGTTGATCCAACACATCCAAAAAGTCATTTTAATGTTATATGTATGTTTGCATGGTTAAAAAGCAATTCAGGAAGCCATGGTTGAATTTGGCGGCTAACGGCAAAAAATTGAACTTTTGCCGAAACAAGATTTTGGCTAACTTTGGAAGGCCATAACTTTTTCATAAAAAAATCCAAATGAGTCCCTATTTACAGCCATGGATTTATATCATTCCCCTCTACAACTTTTGATACGCCTACGGTGATATCGCTCAAAACCTGCAAACACAATAAATTGATTGTTCGAACCTTGACATAGATACACACGAAAATCATTGCAAAGTAATGACCCGGACTGTTTCTAAAATCAGATTCTGGTGGAAAAATAAGACGCTACAATCGGGTGCGGAATACCAATCGATACCACGGACAATCGATAAGTTCAAGTAGTTCGTGAAGAACCAAAGAAAACTAAGTCACTTAATATTATTATGAATAAAGTTTTAGATAATAAAATAAAACAATGAACCCCCTTTAAATAGGGAGAAGAAAACTTAGGCAAAAAAAAACCAATCCAACAAGGAATCCTCAAAACAAATCCTAATCAAATAAGAACTAGTCTTTAAAAGAAATAACAACAATAATAAATAAATAATAAATAAAAACTTGTGGGCTTGACTCCACACTCTTGAGCCGCATAGACATTGTCTTCTCACTCTAATTGAGCTTGAATAAGTGTAATTCAGCCTCCATTTTGTACCCCACCTTTTTTCCCTCCAATGGGCTTGATTGGGCCTTCTTCTTGAGCCCAAATAGCTTGAATTAATCCATTAAACTCTGCCTTTAACTTCTTAGCCTGCGACCTTGTACTTTGGCCTGTTGGAACTTGGATGGCCTTTGAATTGTTTTCATTTTGCACAACAGCCTTGCCTCCATCATTCCCCTCCTCTTGGAAAGGATTTTCCCTCAAATCATCACTAGCATCAAATGGACTTAAGTCAGCAACGTTAAAAGTAACGCTAACGTTGTACTCTCCTGGTAAGTCAAGCTTATAAGCATTATCGTTGAAGCGTTCAAGAATTTGAAAAGGTCCATCTCCTCTAGGAAGTAGCTTAGAATAATGTTGCTCCGAAAATCATTCTTTCCGCATGTGCAGCCATACCGAATCTCTAGGTTCAAAAACCAGCTTCTTATGTCCTTTATTCGCCTGCTTTGCATATTGCTCTGTCCTCCTTTCAATGTTGAGCCTTGCCTTCTCATAGATCTTCTTAACAAACTCAGCCTTTTTCTTTCCATTAAGATTAGTATATTGAGAATAAGGTAATGGAGATAAATCTAATGGAGCAAAGGATTAAATCCATACACAATTTCAAAAGGTGAAAATTGAGTAGCAGAATGAATTGTGCGATTATAAGCAAACTCAACATGCGGTAAACATTACTCCCATGTTCTAATGTTCTTTTTAACGATAGCCCTTAATAAAGTAAATAAAGTTCTATTCACAACCTCAGTTTGAACATTAGACTGTGGGTGACATGTAGTAAAAAATAACAACTTAGTCCCTAACTTACACCACAAGGTCTTCCAAAAGTAGCTTAAGAACTTATTATCTCTATCTGAAACAATGGTCCTAGGCATACCATACAACGTCACAATTTATTTAAAGAACAAATCAGCAACATACGAAGCATCATCGGTTTTGTGACATGGAATAAAATAAGCCATTTTAGAAAATCTATCCACGACCACAAAAATCGAATCTCTACCATTCTTAGAGCTAGGTAAACCCAAAATAAAATCCATGGAAATATCTATCCAAGGTTCACTAGGGATAGGTAATGGTGTATATAAGCCATGCGGTTGCACACGGGACTTTGCTTGCCAACACGTGACACATCTTCCACAAATTCTCTTAACGTATCTTTTCATACGTGGCCAAAAGAAGTTTTCTTGCAAAATATCTAAGGTCTTAGCAATCCCGAAGTGCCCCCATCAAATCTCCCCCATTGACTTCCCTCACTAACAAGTCACGCATAGAGCAATTGGGCATACATAATTTATTCTCACAAAATAAAAAACCATCATGCCTAAAGAACTTACCCACTGCGTTTTTCTCACATGCTTTATACTCCTCACAAAAATCAACATCAATTGGATACAATTCTTTTATATGCTCAAAACCAAGTAATTTAGCATCAAGGATAGATATTAACACATACCTTCGCGAAAGCGCATCAGCAACAATATTTTCTTTACCTTGCTTGTACCGAATGACATATAGGAATGTCTCAATGAACTCCATCTAGTGCGCATGCCTCCAATTCAGCTTGTGCTGGCTCCTCAAATGCTTCAAAGACTCATGATCAGTGTGAATCACGAACTTTTTACGCCAAAGGTAGTGTTGGCAAGTTTCCAATGCATACAATTCCTTGTCATACGTTCGATAGTTCAAGGCTACCCCACTTAATTTCTCGCTAAAGTAAGCGATTAGTTTTCCTCCATGCATAAGAACAGCCCCTATTCCCAAACCTGATGCATCACACTCAAGGTCGAATGATTTACTGAAATTTGGTAATGCAAGTACGGGCGCATGGGTCAAATTCTCCTTGATCAATTGGAATGCCTTTTCTTGTTCATCCCCCTATTTGAATCCCACATTCTTCTTGATCGCCTCAGTTAGCTGCACGACTATGGTACTAAATCCTTCACAAAATGCCGGTAAAAGTTAGCAAGTCTATGAAAACTTCGTACATTCCCCACAGTTGTAAAACTCGGCCACTCTTGTATTGCACGTACTTTCTCCTCATCAACCTATATACCTTGTGCACTCACAACAAAACCAAGACAAGCTTATCAATGCAAAAAGTGCACTTCTTCATGTTAGCAAATAACTTTTTTTTTGAAGCATATCTAAAACTGATTTTAAATGCTCAACATGATCCTCCAAGGTTTTGCTATAAATCAAGATATCATCAAAGTAGACAACAACAAATCTGCCAATAAATGCACGCAAAACATGATTCATTAAACACATGAAAGTGCTCGGTACATTAGTTATCCCAAAGGGCATCACTAACCACTCATATAAACCATGTTTTGTTTTAAAAGTAGTTTTTCATTCATCTGCTTCTTTCACTCTAATTTGATGATACCCACTTTTTAAATCAATTTTAGAAAATACAGAAGCTCCATGCAACTCATCCAACCTATCATCTAAGTAAGGAATAGGGTGTTTATACTTTTCGTTATATTGTTAATAGCTCGACAATCAACACACATTTTCCACGTCCCATCCTTCTTAGGCACTAAAATCACCGGAACAGCGCACTGACTCATGCTTTCTCTCACGTGCCATTTCTCTATTAGTTTAGACACTTGCCTTTGTAGCTCTTTCATCTCCTCCGGGTTGCTCCTATAGGCTGGTCGGTTTGGAATGGTAGCGCCAGGAACAAAATTAATTTGATGCTCAATCCCTCTAATTGGCGGTAATCTATGCTCCAATAGGCTGGTCGGTTTGGAATGGTTGCGCCAGGAATAAAATTAATTTGATGCTCAATCTCTCTAATTGGCGGTAATCTATGTGGCATCTCGTCGGAAAAGACATCCGCATAATCTTGAAACAAAGAAACAACAGAACTAGGCAAAGATGAGTTAAGTTCATTAGTATTTAAATATGCCTCCTTGTACAAAAGCACAATCATTGGCTGCCTTAAATGCAATGCTCTTTTAACTTCACTCTCTCTTGCATAAAAGTTCTTTTGTTTTCTCTATTTCTTATTTTTTTCAACTTCACTCTTTTTCTTTTCCTCTCTTTCTCTTTTTTTTCTCACTCTCTTTCTTTAACTCACTCTCTTTATTTTGGTCACTCTCCCTTTGCAATTTTAATTGATCTTTATACACTTGCTCTGGTAACATAGGGACAAAAGTAATCGTCTTATGATTGAACTCAAAATAATATTTGCTAGTGAACCCATCACGCTTCACTCGACGATCAAACTGCCATGGTCGCCCTAACAATAGTTGGCCAGCTTGCGTTGGTACTACGTCGCATAAGACCTCATCTTCATACTTCCCAATACGGAATGCGACTAATACTTGATTGTTCACCTTGATCTCCCCACTATCATTCAACCATTGCAACTTATATGGTTTAGGATGCTCAATAATAAGCAGCCCTAGCTTTGCCACCATAATAGTACTTGTAACATTCGTACAACTTCTGCCATCAATGATCACACTGCATACCTTATTGTTCACTAGGCATCTAGTATGGAAGAGATTTTCTCGTTGTACTTCATCATCTTCTTTAGTTCGCACACTAAGAGATTTTCCTGCAACCAACAAATCTCCTTCAGTGCAGGCTTTTCTTCTTCATCATCAACATCTTCTAATAATGGCATAGAATCATCATTGGACTCTTCATCGGTCTCAATTGCACCGTTGTCTCGAATCACCATAGTTCTTTGATTCGTACATTGGTTCGCCTTTTGACCCCTGCCTTGACACTTGAAACATTTAATATCACGATTTTGAGGTGTATTAGAATCAAGTTTGCCTTGGTTTCCAAGGCTGGTCGTCCCTTGTTTGGGCTCGATTTTGGGCTTTGACGCGGCTGATTTCTCCTCTTTCTTCCAAAGGGGATTTGATTTCCAATAGGGTGTGGTTGGACTTTGGTTTTGGTGTAGGCTACCCCTCCTCTTGAGTTGGTTCTCAATCTTGATCGCCACGTGCACCATATCTTTTAACTCAACATAATGTTGCAAATCCACCGCATTAGCAATTTCCTGGTTTAACCTATTCAAAAACTTGGCCATAATAGCCTCTCAATCTTCGTTTACGTTCGCTCGGATCATGGCCAATTCCATCTCCTTGAAATAATCCTCCACGCTGCGGTTGCCCTGTTTAAGCCTTTGTAACTTTTGGTATAGCTCCCAGTAGTAATGGCTAGGTACGAATCGCTTTCTCATCACTGTCTTCATCTCTTCCCATGTCTCAATAGAATGCTCTCTATTTCTTCGTCTGTTCATTACTAATTGGTCCCACCACACAATTGCATATTCAGAGAACTCAATGGCAATAAGTTTTACTTTCTTTATCTCGGAGTAATTATGGCAATCAAACACTAGCTCAATTTTCTTCTCCCATTCAAGATAAGCTTCGGGGTCATTATTCCCTTGAAATGACGGAATCTTCATCTTAATACTACCCATATTGTTATCTTCCCTATTCCTTCCTGCTCTATTCTGCCCAACATATCTCCTATTGGCGGCCACCGGCACTACACCAAAAATCTAATTTTGTGATAGATGAATTCGCTAAGTTTGTGACTGTCATTGGCAGTCACAAATTTGTGACTGCCAATGACAGTCACAAAGGTTATATTGTCATATTGTTGAAAAAATGTGACTGTTATTGGCTGTCATAAAGGTTATCCCTTCTCATGACAGCCAATGGCTGTCACAGGAGTTAAATATATGTGATAGTATGAATATGTGACTGGCCTGAACAGTCACAAATTAGTGTCAAATAATTTTTTTCATTGTGACTGCTAAAAGCAGTTATAAATTTTTATCCAAAACGACGTAGTTTTATATAATATATAAATTCATCCATATAAAGCCCTAGATGACATATTCTCTAAATCTCTGTACGCTCATTGCAGCCATGTTTCTCACTCTCACACAAAAAACTCTAGATCTCACTAAATCTCACCAAAACTCGTAATCTCACACAAAAACTCTCACCCGTAATCATAAAGCTTAGATCGAAGTGTATTTTCTGTCCATTTTCCGATTCAATAAGCTCACATCGAAGTCTATTTTCCCGATCCAATCATCATCTTCATCCTATAACTTCATTCGATTCATCTATTTCTTCCCTAAGGTATGATTGTTTATTATCTCAGGTATATATATATATCTACTTTTTATGTTCTAATATACAATAACTTAATTGTATTTTCTGTCCGTTTTTTCGATTCAATAAGCTCATATCGAAGTCTATTTTCCAGATCCAATCATCATCTTCATCCTATAACTTCATTTGATTCATCTATTCCTTCCCCAAGCAGGTATGATCGTTTATTATCTCATGTATACATATATATTTAATTTTTTATGTTTTGATATACAAAGTTGAAACAGTCTTATAAATCTAGAGCCTTTTCTTTTAATTTGTTTTCTTGTGTTTATTTTTTTGATGAAATAATTAAGTTTCTAATACTAAGAATACTTTCAAAATTTGGGGATTTTTAGTTTCCCAGTCTTTAATTTCATACGAAAAAAGAAAAGACAACAAAGCTTTCACAAATCAAATTGTCACTCATTTTCTTGTTATTTAGTTTTCTTGCTATTTAGTTCCCCATTTAAAGAACCACTAACGCACTCATAATATGGTCTGTTCAAGATGCATTTTTCTTCTCTTATGGGTGACTAAGAACTAAATGGCTTACATTACGCAAATGTGAGTCCTCTTATGTGTCTTTAAGTGGTGAAATTTGAATTAATATATTCATGTCTTGCTGTTTTGGTGCCTTGTTATAGAGATAGGTTTAATTCCAGGAGGGAATTTGAATCAATGGAAAGTAATTCCAAGTTGCTTATAGTTTTTTGCTCATTTATATGAATTAGCTAGGAGGCATAAATGGAGCAAATGGAATTACCAACATCTCGTATTGGCTTATCAATCTCCAGCTAACTCATTGGCAGCCATAAAGGAATGCAATGTCGTTGGTTTTGCCACTAATTCAGCTTCCCTTGCTACTATTACCAGTATATGATCACCTTGCAGAATTCAAATGGGAGCATTATAAGTATAACAATTACAAGTACCTTTTTTCAGCCTTATTCATTATTGTTTTCGATTAGGTATATGAGTTTTTGTGTATTAGTGCAAATATATTGTGGATATTAATTAATGTATTGTAGTGTAAATATATTGTTCATATTGATTGATTGGATTGAATTGCAAATATATTGTGGCTATTGATTGGATTGTAGTGTAAATATATTGTGGGTATTGATTGAAATATAGGTCGAAACTATTGGAATTCGATATTTTCGAATTTATTTTTTTTAAATATTCACAAAATTTGTTACTGTTCAAAACTGTCACAAAATATTCCTGCCTTTTATTATATGTTTTTGACTGTCTGAAACTGTCACAGGTCACAAAAGTTATGACAATTATAAACAGTAACAATTTCTGTGATAAATTGTTGACTAACTTGTGACAGTTCATAACTGTCGCATGGAATAAATTTTGTGACCGTTGAAAACAGTCACAATTTATCATTGCTAATGACTGTTTGTGGCTGTCACAAGCACACATTTTGTGACTGTCATTAACTGTCATAAATTGGCTTTGTGACAGCTATGAAAAGTGGCCTGAGAATGTCATATGAATTCCGATTGTCACTGTTGTGTGACTGTTTTTGGCTGTCACAAAAAAACTTGTAACGGTCATTTATGTGACAGCTCTTTGTGACAGTTTTGGCCCTTTGTGACAGTTTTTGGCAGTCATAAATTACTGATTTTGGTGTAGTGCGGGTTCCAGTCAACGTCATTTTCAAACCCACCATCATAGGATTCTTCATCCTCAACCCTCGCTTCTCTAGGTTGGATTATCCCTCTCCTAAGAGTATGAGCATTATTTGATTGCTCGATTTTATTTGATTGCTCAATTTGTGTGTTCTCTATCCGTTCTATCCGCCCATGAACCATCTCCATCTCAGTTCTTAACATCTTCCTCATCTCCCCTAACAAAGCTTGCATTTGCAAGTTCGGGATGGCTGGGTGATGACCCTCCTCCTCTTTCGAGGCCACTTTTTGGCTCTTCGACAATATTTATATAACCTGCAAAATAGAATTAAGGACCTCACAAGCACTCCCTCACGTGTTTCGCTCAAAGAATGATTCACTCAGTTCACTCGTGTATCACTCCACAAATATTGGCTTTTACCCTCTAATGGTCTCATAGCTTACGCCTCTTCCTGCTCAAATTAATGCTCTATAGGTTCTTATTGAACTACTCAATTGAATATCGAAATGTGAATGGACAGTTCACATGATGAAGCAATAAAAAACTAGAACCCCAACGATTACAGACACAATAAGGGGCAAAAGAACGCGAAATAGGTGCGAAAATTTAGTCTCGTGAAAACGTGATTTCTGGAATCCTTGGATCTTACAGAATCCAAATCTAAAAAGAAATAATTGTAAATTTTGGGAATCTTTTTTTATTTTTTTTATTCTGGGTCTCTTGACTTCGACTTTAATCTGGTGTAGTTGAAATTTTCAGAATTCAAAATTTTAGATAAAATAATTAACAAAATTTGAAACTCAACAAAAATTGAATTTTAAGCACCAAATGAAGCTTATATAAGCAGCCAACAGATTCGTAACATATGCAACAGCTAGGGT
The DNA here is from genome assembly GCA_021464415.1 of Lonicera japonica. Taxonomy (NCBI): domain Eukaryota; kingdom Viridiplantae; phylum Streptophyta; class Magnoliopsida; order Dipsacales; family Caprifoliaceae; genus Lonicera; species Lonicera japonica. Next base: position 31,308 of record JAKCWG010000711.1, on the reverse strand, counting down.
TTATATGATTAATGAAACAATCAATCGCATATAGGGTTTATATGCAGAAGTCGAAGTTTTAATAACCATAACAATCTCGTATCTCAACAAAACACAAGGTAGTAAGGGTTGTATTACAATCGAAAACTAACCCTAACTATGTCGGAATCCTACCCTAGGCAGAAACAATAAAAACTGATTTGCGATAGCAAACAGACTATGATGGACGGATTCACGGCTAGGGTTCAAAAGAACAAATTAAAAGAATTCGACTTTAAAACACAGATGAAGTAGATTCATAATAGGTGCAATCCAAGTGTACTTTAGCAATCAAGAACAAATTCGAATAAAAACTAAGCAAGAACAAATACGGAATAATGAAAATTTTGATATTTTTATTGGGCGAAGAACACAGAACAAACATGATAAATAAATAAGTAAAACGAAGAACAAAAACACGAAGAACAGAAACACGAATCAAACAATTACTAATTATTGGATAGATAAAACTTGATAGTAGAATATTCTTCTGATACCAACTGATATGACCTATGGTGATATCGCTCAAAACCCACAAACACAATGAATTGGTTGTGCGAACCTCGACACAGATACACACGAAAATCGTAGCAAATTAATGACCCAGACCGTTTCTACAATTAGATTTTGGTGGAAAAAGAAGATGCCACAATTGGGTGCAGAATACCAATTGATAAATCGGATGAACGCCACAAACAAACCGATAAGTTCAAGTAGTTCGTAAAGAACCAAAGAGGATTAAGTCACTCAATATTATTATGAATAAAGTCTTAGATAATAAAATAAAACAATGAACCCCCTTTAAATAGGGAGAAGAAAACTTATGCAGCAAGAAACTAATCCAACAAGGAATCCTCAAAACAAATCCTAATCAAACAAGAACTAGTCTTTAGAAGAAATAATAACAATAATAACTAAATAATAAATAAAGCGTGTGGGTTTGGCTCCACACTCTTGGGCCGCATAGACATGGTCTTCTCACTCGAATTGGGCTTGAATAAGTGTAATCCAACCTCCATTTTGTGTCCCACGTTTTCCCCCTCCGATGGGCTTGATTATTCTTGAGCCCAAATAACTTGAATTAATCCATTAAGCTCTTCCTTTAACTTCTTAACACGCGACCTTGTACTTTGGCCTGTTGGAACTTAGATGGCCTTTGAATTGTCTTCATTTTGCCCAACAGCCTTGCTTCCATCAACTTTCATTTGAAGGCCTAATCAAATTGAAGTCATTTCGGGGGTTGAAACGGGTCATGAAAACTTCAATTTCTTAAAGAAAAGGAGGGACTTCAGCCAAGGTGCCCTCTGATCAATCAGAGGTACCCTAGTGTGTTTTTAAACCAATTTCTCCTTTTCTTCGTTCATTTTCTTCTTCATTCCTTTCTTGTCCTTTTTGCTTCCTTTTTTAGAGAGATCAAGAGAAAGATGAGAGAGGGATAAAGAAGAACCTTCTAAGGCCCTCAATCCTTTACAAAACCCCCACCACCATCTTCATCTTCTCCTTCATTCCATTTTCCACCATTTTTAGGGCTTGGAGCTCAAATTTGGGGAACACTAGTATCTAAGATCATTTTTAACTATTATGTGTTGTATTCTTGTTTTAAAGCAAAAAGATTTCTTATGAGTTTGTGCTTTGATGCATACACAGGGATTAGGTTTAGCATTTATACGTATATTCCTTGATTTCTTCACACTCTTGTTGTTATTGCTTGATTATCATAAGATATATGTGATGTGTGTTGAATGATACAAGCCCTAGGTAAAGCCTAGTAGCACACATGCGTAAATACTCGGGTTGAGCATATATATAATGAATTATGTGAGGAATTGCACTAGATATGACTCATATTATGCTTAACTGTAGATTTAGAGTCTTTGTATCTATATATATATAATTATTCTCATACATAATATTCTTCTTATACATTAAAGAACTTTGGATGTGTACATAACTATTTAATATATGAAAGGAGTATGCACGTATTATGGTTGCTTGATGTAGATGATATATGTATGCCATGGAGTTGTTAATATCACAACCTTGATGGAGATCCACTATTTTAACGAGAACCTCATTTCCTAACTTAGTCATATTTATTATAAATGGTGGGTTGGTACATACTTTCTCTATCAAAGGTTGTAGTGATTATATCCATGAAATGCTTATGCTTTTAAACAAACATATTGTGTCACGGATAGTTTTCTAACAAACTAAGATATTATCTCAGATATTGTAATTCTCTCGTTAGATTTCTTTAAGCATTAAATGGATATAACTAGGTGATGATATTAGGTTCTTAATGGCATATATATATTAGATACACTATGAGCCGAGGTGGTTATGAGAATATATATATATATATGATCGTTGACCATATTTGCCTCGTGCAGATGTAAATTGAGTCACACGTATGGACGTGTAAGGACTAAATGAGTTGAGATAGGCTTTTGGTAGGAAGACATATACTTGAGATATAAACACGATACGTATATGTATGTATGTCTGCGGAGCACCTCTTATCAGACTATTCATTTAAATGTACTTTTTCTATTATTATTTTGATTCTTAAGGCGCTAATGGTCAATAGGGTTGACCTAGCCCTGGCAGCTACATACCTTGGTCCGTGTTAAGGGACCCCACTTTCAGAGCGGCATACTCTATGGTCCGTAGGGGGACCCCGCGATGCGGCATACCCTACACCATCTAGGTGGTTCATGGGGGGACTCAGCCTTGGGGGCTGCATACCTTAGCCTTGGGGGCTTAGATCTGGATCGCAGCGCACTATAGAGTAAATCCTAGATATTAGATGTTGGATACGAGATGAGCAATTGAATGAGATTAATGCTTACGTTTGTTTTACGATTACACTTATTTTGTGAATAAACTTATATTATTATTGGGATTTATTGAATTTATAATAGTTTACCTATATCTTGAGAATACCTATTTTATTACTACATTTTTCCCTAATCTCAAGGATCCCACGTTATTATCGTATTTTAGTATCTTGATGAGTTCATATATGGGTTGAGACGGACGAATATAAGATTAGTGTCTACACTTCCTTATTTTGGTTTATTATATTTTGGAGATGTATTTACTTTGTTATTACGAGTTACATATATCTTGGCAGTACTTTTGGATACATATCTTCTTGTATTTTTTTCTGGGATGGGATAGCACTTGGTAAGCATTGCATGTAAAATACTCTTCATTGCACTAACATTTATATATCTTTAAATGTCAAATTTACCTTCATTACATCATGTTGCATGTGACTTCATCTACATATTTTCTTATACAAAAGCTTATAGTTCCCAATGAGCCCGTATTTGGCTCACTCCCATTTTCCAATGGTTTTGCAGGTATTTCCTTGGGGCGATACGAGTCCAGATTAGAACTTCTGATGACCATAAATAGTTGATGTCATCCATGGACGAGTTGTAGCTTAAGCTTGGGTTATATATATATATATTAGTTTCATTATTATTGTTTGTATCATTAAATTGTATTCATTTCAATTCGTATGAGATGTAGGGCCTTATTATTTAACTAATGGGACCTCGTTGGAGGATTTATTTGATATAAGAACTGTTTGATCTTTTTTTTATTAAGGACTTTAGAAATGTGGAGTTGATATTCCATAAATAAAATTTATCTTTTTATGATTTTACACGTGTTGGTTTATTGAAAATACGAACTCCACATGCCAAATTTTCTAAAAATAAGGCCTTCTGTATAAATTACTATTAGATGAGTTTTAAATTATGCATTTCCAACCTGCCGTCTCGCACATCATCGTGATTAACCGGATTCTGGAGGTCTAAACCTCACAACGGAATTCGGGGTGTCACATTAAAACCTAAAGGGTATTTTTTATTTTATAGTACGCAACAGTATTTGTAAAAAAATGTTGAGATTATATATCTCACACTAGGATATTTGATGCTCACAAAGTAATATAACATTTAGGGGCTACATCACCTATTGTCAATTGGTTTGAATAAGATACTTCAAACTCTAATATAGTATAAGTGATAAGACTATTCACTGGCGTCACATTAGGCTACACTCATATTATAATTTAGTTTTGGGTTAAGATAATTGATTTTGATCGTCAAAGTTTTTCATAGAAAAATTGATAAGAAATGAAAATTGTGTACTTTTTCATCTTTTGTTGGTATTTAATTGCTTAATTTTTTAAGCAATATCACTTTTATCAATTTCTTAGTACAAGTGAATGATTCATAAAAATATGAACTATATTTATACTATATAGTGTTATGGAGGAAGTATTAATATTAATTACTTATTAATTAATTTTCTTATATTCTTAATGCTAGTAACATTTTTTAACTATTAATTACTTTTTCCTATATTCATAATGTATATAACATTTTTTAATCTATACTATATAATATTATGGATGAAGTAATAACATTAATTACTTTTCTTATATTCATAATGCATAATGCAATAATAATTATAACACATTTTCTTAAATTCATAATGCATAATAAAATAATAATTATAACACATTTACTATTTAGTATTATGGAGGAAGTATGAATTAAGAATCCAAGTAAAGGAAATAAATTTTTGTGCTGATACTCAATTTGTTGTGCATGATATAATCAATGGTTTTATACTAAACTAACTCTTTTAAATAGTACCCACTAATCCGCTCTAACTCAAATCTTTGGTATAACTTAAAAAAATTTCCTGCTTTTGACTCATTAATAACCTTTAAAGTTTTCCTCATTGAATTAGTTTATCATATTTGTTTATACAATAAATTATATTTATTTACGTGTCATGTTAAAATTATAGGATATTAATAGTCATATACAAATGTGGTTTTATTTAAAAAAAATTCAAATACAAACTATTACATTTTCTGTAATTGATAGTCATATATGTATTTGTATATATAATTATTTTTACTAAATGATAATATGTATGCATATTTATAAATAACTTTAAATTATCTACGCATTGTTAAAAAAAATTTATTAAAAGCCCATACATTGTATAAGTTGTTAATAATTATTTACAAAAAAATCTAAAAGTATACTGTAAGAATGACTAATCGACCTTCCTTATTTTTTATTTTTTTAAAAAAAATATAATATTTCATTTGCTAGTCAACTATATTTAATTAAATAAACTTTTGTTTAAGAAAGTACCCGGAATCATGGCTTGGAAGTGGTCCATTTTTTCTTGAGTAATTGTTCAAAGTCTTCCACTCTTATCATTTCCTTTATACAGTCTCCTTCTCTTAAGAATCGTCCTTAAGTTAGTTAACTTAAGGACCATCCATTTTGAGGGGTAAACAGATTGATTTTTTTCTGAAACTGGTAAGAATGATCTCTTTAATAAGTAGTTCATCTCTACCAAATTTCATAAAAAAATCAAATGGGAAGTGGGTTAACTAAAAATCTAAAATTTCAACATCCAGAAATACGCATATATATCAATTTTTCAATTAACCTACTTTCCTATTGATTTTTTTTATGAAATTTGGTGGAAAGGATCTACTCATTATAGAGATAATTTTCACTAAGTTTCATGAAAAAAATTAACCGTTTAGTCCCTCGAAAAGAACGGTCCTTAAGAGAAGAGCTCTCTTCCTTTATATATATACTAGGGTATACCCGTGCCATCTAGCACGGTAAAATAATAGAATAAAAAAGAGTAACGTGCTTTAAATCTAAATAGACAAACATCATTAGTTTATTTCGACAAACATCAACGGAAAATGTAAAAATAATCGAACAATGTATGGATTCTTAAATGTTACTCAATAATTTTTCTTGATTTTTTTTACATAATTTTATAGTCATGATGGATCTTCTTTAACTGATATTAATTAGTAGATTTTAAAAATTAAATTTTTATTAAATTTTGAATTTTCTATTTCAAGTTATAGCATATTTAGTATAGACAATATTATTAGTTTGTGAGAGTTTATTGTGTGTGTATTATTGGTGTGAGTGTTTTAATTTTGATGTGACATCTTGATGTGTGTATAAAACTCATCCAAGGGTGTAGTTCTATAGCATATTTAGTATAGACAATATTATTAGTTTGTGAAAGTTTATTGTGTGTGTATTATTGGTGTGAGTGTTTTAACTTTGATGTGACATCTTGATGTGTGTATAAAACTCATCCAAGGGTGTAGAACTAATGCACACAATAACATGTGTATTTTTAACCATTAGATCCTTATAGTTTTTAAGTTCAACTTGATGTTTTATAATATAGATATTATGTTTTATGAAAAGTCTTCGTTTATTGACACTGATTATTCGAATCGATACCTCCATCTTCTACTTAACCAGTATGAAACATCCTTTCCGGCATAATTGCTCTTAATCAATTTTAATTTGAGTTAGATACTTCAATTTTTAATATAGTATCTAAGACGTGTTTATATTTCAAACTCTAATAGAGTATTTGAATGTCCAAGATTTTTATATTTTATTAATATTTGATTGCTTGATTTTTTAAGCAATATAAATGTTATCTAATTTCTTAGTACAAATGAATTGATTCATAAAATTAGGAACTATATTATTTAGAAAGTCCCTGAAAAAATAAGGTATGAATGACCAATCAACCTTCTTTTAAAAAAAAATTTCTACATTTTTTTTAAATTCATTGACCTTTCAAAGACATTTAATTAAATAAAGTTTTGTTGATGTACCTGGAACCAGGGTTTGCAAGTGGTCTAGAGTATATTTTTATGGAAGACTTCACTCATTGATTCTGAGTATCCCAATCCAATCCTCCATCTTCTACTTGACCAATATGAAACGTCCACTCCGGCATAATTGCTTTTAATCAATTTACACTTGAGTTACATGCCCCAAATTCTAATATAATTAGTTTGTATCTCGCTCGATGTGCGGACATTGTATCATTTAATTTTTATATAATTGTTTCACAAATTATTATTGAGTCAAAATTTGAAAGAATGTATTATTATATTCGAATTATTTATAGATACTCAATATTGATTTAATCCAAAATATTAACACAAACATTAATTATCCTACAACCTTATTATAAATGTCTTATTTATATGTTCGATGCATTTTTAATGGTGACTTTGAGAAAAAATAAGCAATGGTAAAAGAAACCGAATAATCAAATTATATAATTAAATGATTACATTTAATGTGAATATCTTACTTTAAGTTTTTGATTTGTGGAAGAGAAAAGATTGCAACATTAAAAATAATAAAAAGATGAGGAAGATGAAAAATGAATAACAATTAAATTAAACGAGGAAATTAAATTTATGCTAATTAATGGCATAATTAATGTAGTAATTATGGAAGAACTTCCTCCATTTTACTATTATGTAATAAATATTAGAGACAGGTTTATTTTTCAAACTCTAATGGTATATTTGGCTGTCAAAGTTTTTCATAAAAGATTTGGTAAAAGATGAAAAATACATAAATTTTTTTTATCTTTTATTAGTATTTAATTATTTATTTTTTTAAATAATATAAATGTTATCTAATTTTTTAATACAAGTGAATGATTCATAAAAATAAGAAATACATTATTTAGAAAACTACCTGGAAACATACCTTAAGAATGACTAACCAATGTTTTATATTTTTTCTTTTCACTTTTTTATTTAAAAAAAATAAATTATTTTCATTTTTTTAAAAAAAATATATATTTCATTGACTAATCAACATATTTAATTAAACAAAGTTTTTTTTAAGAAACTACCTTGAACCATGGTTTGGAAGTGGTCCCTTTTTTCTTCAGCAATTGTCCAAAATCTTCAACTTTTATCATTTCCTTTTTATATATTTTTTAGGAAACTAGGATTTAGTCCCTAGTTTTGAAAAATATTAGTAGTTAGGATTACCTAATTTTGATAATTAGGGGTACATCCCTAGATTGACCATTTGACTTAGGGTTTCCTTTAATACGATTTATTAAATATGTGAGGCATAGTCAAAATGACCGTTTGCCCTTTAATTGTGTTTTAGATAGTTATATTTTGAATTTTGAATTGAAAAAGGAGAACATAATTATGGATTTTTTGTGAGTTTATTAACTTAAATAAATTAAGTAAGAATTAAAATTCAAATGTTATTTTCTATAATAACATAATTAAACCATGATTTTGAATTTTGAATTGAAAAAGGAAAACATTTTTATTGAATTCGTTAGTATAACAATTTAATCAAATTAATTATGAATTAAAATTAAAATGTTACTTTGTATAATAACATATTTAAACCGTGATTTTGAATTTGCATAGAACAAGGAATATACACTTTGCTATTCATTTTCATTATTGTACATAATTTTAATTACCGTAATATTATTCGTATAAATATATACATATTTTTTTTGCATTTTCTTATTATAAATGTTTGATATATTTTCACCTTAATATAATATATTTTTTTATCTTCTACCCTTTTTATTCTTCCCTTTTCTTATGTATTCTTTTGCATTTGTTAAATATTGATTTGATTGTATTATTGTGACATTTAAATGTTGAATTTTATAAAAATATAATTATTTTTCAAAAAAATTTAGTATGAAATGTTTGTTATTTTTAATCTTGCAATGATAGATATATTCCCATTACTTATCAAAGGCAAACCCATTCATTAAGATTGCTACATATCCCTTGTACATCATCTTACCCCTAATGAAAATTCTAGATTCGCGTTGAAATTATAAAAGTGTTGTACTAAGTTGTTAAAAAGTAATGATATTTGAATATATCATATTGTATTATCATATTTTTGATAGCCACAACAGTTCACAGTATTACAATAAAGTATTATTGAGTTATTTTGCTAGTGATGTTTTAGATGACTTATTAAAATTTCGAACCTTGTACTAGAGTTGCCTGATATATATATTTCATACAAGTCTTTCATGTATTGTTATTAAGTTAATTGTATCTCTCGTCAATTTTGAACTTTTTGGCAAATTCATAATTACTTTAGCAATAGGTGTATTAGATTATAATATTAGACCTTTTTTTGTAACTGGCACAATATACTTCACTCAGGTATTTCATCTAGATTTATTGATTTAATTGTTACATATTTTGTAAATATTTTTGTAATCATACAATGGTACTAAGTTAATATTTATGAACCTTTTTCATAATGGTCTAATATATTTCATAAAAGTGTTTGTTATAGAGGTGTTAAGTTAAGTATAACATACTTTAATGAACTAGTAAATTTGTTTTTGATAAATTATATATATATACACGTATACGCTCTAAAAATTAATTATATCATATAATTCAACTACAAATTAAATATTTATCAATGCAACAAGCAATGCAAATTAGTTTAGCATAGCTAGTATATGTTTACAAACAAATTTTGATTACTAATCTTATATTAATATGATTGATTTATTTTTAATCTTATATTAAAATTCAAACAGTTAATTTTCGTTTATCTTATTGTTTTATTAAAAATAACTATAAAAAATATATTAATCTATATTCAAAATAATAAAATAAATTTAAACAAGTAAAAAATTATACAGTTTTAAAATGTCATAGTTAACAAGGGAAACTAAACAATTAGCACTTTTAACTGACTAAAGTGGCATTTATACAATTTGTTTAAAAATCAGTAATTTTCAGATAAAAATAAATAGATGATATTCAATGTTAATTTTACTTACAAGATAACTCATTCATACACATTTCCCCCTTTTTTTTGCCATATTTGTTTTAGTTATATATAAAATAGAAGTTTTAGTAATCGTGAATAAAATAAAAAATATATACTTAAGGTTATGTATGTTATATAGAATAACAAAATAGAAATAAAAAATTTCAACAAGAACATATAATTATGTACCATAATTATAAAAGATTTTAATTAATGTCTGAATTAAAATAGGAAATATTTCAAAAACCTACAAAACTTAGCAAATAAAATAAGAAATAAAAACTTTCAACAAGAACATATAATTATGTACCATAATTATAAAAAACGTTAATTAATGTCCAAATTAAAATATGAAATATTTCAAAAACCTACAAAACATAGCAAATAAAATAAGAAATAAAAACTTTCAACAAGAACATATAATTATGTACCATAATTATAAAAAACGTTAACTAATGTCCAAATTAAAATAGGAAATATTTCAAAAACCTACTAAACTTAGCAAATATTTAATATCAAAAACCAAAAGAATAACAAAAAAAGGTGAAATTAAATCTAGATAGACAATTCTTCAACTCATTATCCTCCATCTCAAGCTCCATCAATCATCTCCTTCAACATCGTCACTTACATCCTCAATTCTTCATGTTCTTCAATCTCATTTTTATCATCATCATCATCATCATCATCTAGATCTTCATCATCCTTAATATTATCCTTTGCATATGCATCTCCATTGAAACCATTATAAGGTACTGTGTTATCTTCATATTTAATGCTTTGACAATTATATTCTTTAAAGATCGATCGCTTTGTGGTAGGATTCTTAACTTTTTTTTATTATATGTTTTTTTACAATGTCAATTTTTGCACTCTAATTAATTATCGTGAGCACCATTTATAACTGTTCTAGGAATACTAATGGTTGTGATAGTTCATATTCTACATCAAGACACAATTGTTCACCATATCTATTTCGCAGTATTCTAAACAGGGTATGCTAAGAAATATAAAATTAAGTATTTTATTAAATTATCTAATATATATATATATATTACTATGTTTTTTCTATGATGTCTATATCTGTTTGTATTAACGTATATACAAAAAAACATATAGATATGTATCAATTTGAATTTTCATAAGTAAATATATTTTTTTCTATAATAATCATAAATGCAATTTTCTGTTTATTACTATATACCACAATATTCAATCATAATAAATTTTTGATTTAAATGTTATTATTAGATGTATTTTGTTTGGATTTTGGAATAATATACATAATTAAATTTGTTTTAGAAATTTCGATTTATATGTTATTATTAGTTGTATTATGTTTGAATTTTGAAATAATATACATAATTAAATATGTTTTAAATGGTAATAATATATATATATATATGCAACTTTCCACAAATAGATTCATCAATCATATTAGTTGCCTTAATTAATAGGGCATGGTTAATTCTGTCATAAAGTTACAACATTAATTAATAAATTAGGGTTAATTAAGGTAAGAAGGACTAACCACTAATTTCTAAAATAATAACTTTCGAAAATAGGGTGTATTACTAATTGTCCCTATATTTTTTTTCTTTTTTGTCTTTTATGCAAGACTTCACTCATTGACTCAGATTCTCCCAATCGATCCTCCATCTTCTACTTAACCAACATGAAACAACCTCTCCGGCATAATTGCTTTTAATCAATTTACACTTGGGTGCTCCATCATTTCATTTTCAAAATTTATGTATGTGTCTCCAAATAATATATATTATGGCAGCCGTAAAAGCCAATAAAGCCTCTTCCTCCTATTGTTATAATGTGTTTTTGAACTTCAGAGGTGAAGACACTCAAAAAAATTTTACTAATCACCTTTATACAACTTTAGTTCAACAAGGATTTCATACTTATAGAGACGACGACGAGATTGAGAAGGGTGAATATCTTAAGTCATAATTAGAAAAGGCGATTCATCAATCAAAGATTTCAATCGTCGTCCTATCAAAGGATTACGCATCTTCCTCATGGTGTCTTGATGAACTTGTGGTGATTCTTAAATGAAGGAGGAGCTCGGGACATGTAGTTTTACCGGTGTTCTATCATATGGATCCATCCCAAGTTCGGAAGCAAACAAGGAGGACGGCAGAAGCATTTGCTAGATATGAAAAGCAACTTGAGGCAGAAACGGATTATGAAGGGAAAACAAAATGGATGGAAAAGATAGAAGGATGGAGATCAGCACTTACAGAAGTTGATGATTTGATGGGGCTGGACTTGTGGAATCAAGTTGATGGGTAAATAAGTTCCTTATTATTTTTCTCATATATACTTGCCATTTTTGTTTATTTTCAAACCTTATGCTTTTACTATATCCAAAACAATAGGAAAATAATTCCATTCCGTATGTGATTCCACCGTTCTCATTCTCTTTTACTTTCTAATTCTCTGTCGTTAAGGCGTTAAGGTCTCAATAGTCCATCTAGTTAGGAAAGGCAAGCAACCACTGGGACTTAGGAGAGATTTTATTTATTTGTAATTAAAGCGAGAGATTTAAACCTTCATTTTTTATAATAAAAAAAAGTAGCGAGATCTATGCTTAAGCTCAAATGGTACAGAGCGAGTATTTACATAGGGCATTCAGGTTTAAGGCCAACCCCCTGCTTTCCTTGAACAATTTGGATCTTCCAACCACTTGTATAAAGGTTTAGTGAGATCTATTCTTAAGCTCATTTTTTATTTTTATAATAAAATAAATAAATATTTTTATTTTATAATAAAAATAAATAAATATTTTTTTTTAAAGTTAGGTGTAAAATAATTAAAAATATAATGATAAAACATTAATTAGCGTAGCTAATTAATATCCTAAAATCCCTTTAGGATATTGAAAATATTTAAGGTTAATCGTTCAAACGAGGTTGAGTATTTCCTGAGTGTAAGTGTAGCGTGGAACAATCATTATGTATAGAAGGATTAATCGCACTAGCCAAAACTTATTACCAAACTAGCTCCCCATTTGTATGATTAAAGGTATCCATATACTAACTTACTGAGATATTAAAAAATTCCCCCCTTAAATTAATCCATTTTTGCACTTTCGTCCATGAGTTTCATTTTGCACGACACCCATCCTTAAAGTTTGCTCCCATTTTCACTTTAATCTGAAACTCCACTCGTCTTTAGGTTTTTGAATGAAAATTACCATGTGTGTTGCACGTGGGCATTGCAGCGAGGTAAAATGGTCAAGACACTATAATGCTCCAATTCCCAACTCATTTTGTCTTAATTAGAGCCTTCAATGGAACAGAAATGATTTAATTTGTTCATTTTTTCTCTTTGCTATTTTCAACTCCAAGCTTTGATTTTGCCCTAATTTGGTCTTGAGATAAACATATATGAGAGTATTATATTGGCTTATCCATTTTACCCCGCTACAGTGCCCACGTGCAAAGCACATGTTCTTTTCCGTCCAAATATTTAACAGTGTGTGGAGTTTCGGACTATATAGAAAACAAAAACAAACTTTAAGAATGAGCAATATGCAAAATGAAATTGATGAAAGTGCAAAAGTGGGTAAAATTTAAGGAGGTAAATTATTAACAACTTTAACTTACTAAACAACAATGGATACTGTCATCGGGTAACTCTCTTTTTATGGCAGAGGCTTACTAAATGATAGTGTTGTTTCACAAACAACCAGCAAACATAGGCATACACACAATTCAGATAATAAAGACAAGCAACTACGGGGACAACACTCCCAAACCTTTTATATTGCCTCAATAGTTTATAAGGGATACAAATCTCACAATTTGTCTAACTAGCCAAACACACTTGGCTTAGACAAATTTATATGCCTCTAGTTAACAACCCCAACTGCCTAGGAATTCAAATTCAAAGACAAGAAACCAACACAACTGCAAGGTAGTTTTGTCCACACAAAACGACGTAGTTTCAATATTCTCTCTAATTCCCACAATGCAACTCTAGTAACCCAAGTGCTGTGTCGGACGCCCACACTTAGCCCGCATGGGGACTGCATGCCATAGCTCACACCAGCCCCCTATAATACTACTTAATGAAATATCCAAAGTGGTAGCAGTACACATCAAGTCTCATAAGTTGCTGCAGCCCAAGTGCCCCACGTACTTGGCTGATTTCTCGAATGGAGCCTAATTGCCCGCACAAAATGCCTCCAAATTCTTACACCCCTTATTTCTACCGAGCATGCCTTGGCAATGCTGCCACCAAGTCATGCCAATTCCAACCTCAACCACTTAGGGTCTAATAAGCCACCCCAAAGATTTCCTCGATGTCCTCGTCGAGGTCGAGTCTAAGTAACGATGGATCAAGTTCTCAAACTGCCAAAGCTGTGTATCTTTCTCCTAAGTTGCCTCTTCCGTTGCCTTTCCTTTTCACTTTACCAAGTAGTAAGTTCTATGATTCTTCTTACTTTAGCCCTCAATTCTGTGATCTAAGATTGCTTCGGCAACCTCGGTGTATTGTTTCCTGATTGTTGGAGGAGCTCGTGATACGACCTACGGTGATATCGCACGAAATCTACAAACACAACGAATTGGTTGTGCGAACCTCGATACAGATACACACGAAAATCATAGCAAATTAATGATCCGGACTATTTCTACAATCTGATTCTGGTAAAAGAAGAAGATGCCACAATCGGGTGCGGAATACCAATTGATAAGTCGGATGAATGCCATGGAAAAACTGATAAGTTCAAGTAGTTCGTGAAGAACCAAAGAGGATTAAAATCACTCAATATTATTATGAATAATGTCTTAGATGATAAAATAAAACAATGAACCCCCTTTAAAAAGGGTGTAGAAAATACTAATCCAAATCTAATAAGGAAAATACTAATCTAAACACAATAAGGAAACTACTAATCTAAATCCTAATTGAATAAGGAATCTAAACACAATAAGGAAACTACTAATATAAATCCTAATTAAATAATGAAAACATTCTTAATTGAATAAGGAAATAATTCTTATAATTAAAACAACTTAAAATAAAGCTTCTACTTTATTCTAATGGACTTACACAAGTTGATTTGAGCCCATGTAGCCTTGTTCGCATCAGCTCGTGGCCTTGCAACCCTGCTTGGATCGTTTGTATCCTTAACATACTTCTTCAGAAAACTTCCATGAAAGACTGGATGGAGTTTGAGTCGGGTTGGCAAATCAAGGCGATAAGCCAACCTTCCAATTCTCCTTGTGATCTCTAACAGACCACCGTATCGCTAGATCAACCCTTTGTGAGCAGTTTTACGCAAACATTCTTCCAAACCTGTGGAGTCAACTTCAGCATCACTCGGTCACCCACATCAAAACTCAACTGGCCTTCTGCTTTCATCTGCCCATTTTTTCATCCTTCACACTGATTTAGCCAACACATCCCTGGCCTCCTCAGCCCTCTCTTGCTTTTTTTTAGCATAACGATAGGCTACAGGACAACGACCCTGAGATTTCTGTTTAGCTACCTCGTGCAGAGTGAGTGATACGACCCGCGGTGATATCGCTCGAAACCCGCAGACACAACAAATTGGTTATACGAACCTCGACATAGATATACACAAAAACCGTAGCAAATTAATAACCTGGACCGTTTCTACAATTAAATTCTGCTGAAAAACGAAGATGCCACAATCGGGTGCGGAAAACCAATTGATAAGTCGGGTGAACGCCACGGACAAACCGATAACTTCAAGTAGTTTGTAAAGAGCCAAAGAGGATTAAAATCACTCAATATTATTATGAAAAATGTCTTAGATGATAAAATAAAACAATGAACCCCCTTTAAATAGGGTGTAGAAAATACTAATCCAAATCTAATAAGGAAAATACTAATCTAAACACAATAAGGAAACTACTAATCTAAATCCTAACTAAATAATGAAAACATTCCTAATTGAATAAGGAAATAATTCTTATAATTAAAACAACTTAAAATAAAGCTTTTAATTTATTCTAATGGACTTACACAAGTTGATTTGAGCCCATGTAGCCTTGTCCGCATCAGTGAGTGGCTGCTAACCTGTAGCCAACTCGAATGGATTCTGACATGTAGAAGAGCTTTGATGTAAATTGTAACTGAGTGTCCCCTGGATTCTTCACTTCTACTTCTCTTATTCTTCTAGCGAGCGGCGTGAGTGTCCCCTGGCCACGAGTCCACTATTCACCCTCTCACTCTCCACTTCCCATTTCAAGGTATTTATTTTCTAAGATCAATTTTTTAATATTAGGTATAAATTTATTTATTGATTATTTGCATAATATGAGTTGTATTTCTTGATTAACTATATTTCTTGAAATATTGATTAATTGTTGATTATTTGGTGATTTAGGTCTAAACCTCTAATTTAAAATAGGGTGATTTACCTTTTAACCCCCATTTATTTACCCCTATTTCACTTTGGCACCCAAAGTTTGTAATAATTACCCTTTGACACCCATTTGTACGGATTCCGTCCGGTCAAAAAGTCAAACCGTTAAATTCTTTTTTAATACCGAAAATACCCCTGTGGGTGGATTTAAATGAAAATCAAGCCATTTTCACAAGGCAATATCTCACTCAATTCACGTCCAAATTATGCGATCCACATATGGTTGGAAAGCTCTTACAACATAGATTATGAATACATTAATAATATTCAATAATAATCAATCTAATTGCCTCGAAATTGCTGCCAAAGTTGACAAAAAATTACTTTTTCAAAAAAAAGTTTCACGAAGCCATTTTCGCAAGGCCATATCTCACTCGATTCAAGTCCAAATGATGCGATCCACGTATCGTTGGAAAGTTCTTGCAACATAGATTATGAATACATTAATAATATTTAGTAATAATTAATTTAATTTCCTCTAAATTGCTGCCAAAGTTGACAAAAAATCACTTTTTTCAAAAAAAATAAATTCACGAAGCCATTTTCGCAAGGCCATATCTCACTCGATTCAAGTCCAAATGATGCGATCCACGTATCGTTGGAAATCTCTTGCAACATAGATTATGAATACATTAATAATATTTAGCAATAATCAATTTAATTTCCTCTAAATTGCTGCCAAAATTGACAAAAAAACTCACTTTTTTTAATAGTAAATAACTTTTTTCAATACCGAAAGCTCTTGCAACATAGATTATGAACTCATTAAGTCAATTATATTGCTTATTGTTGAATATTATTAATGAGTTCATAATCTATGTTGCAAGAGCTTTCAGACCATATATGGATCGCATCATTTGGACGTGAATTGAGTGAAATATGACTTTGTGAAAATCAGTTCGTGAAACTTTCTTTTGAAAAAAGTGATTTTTTATCCAAAAAAAGTGAGTTTTTTTGTCAAATTTGGCAGCAATTTAGAAGAAATTAGATTACTTAGTATTGAATATTGTTAATGTTTTCACAATCTATATTATAAGAGCTTTCCTACGATATGCGGATCGCATCATTTGGACGTGAATCGAGTGAGATATGGCCTTGTGAAAATGGCTTCGTGGAACTTTTTTTTTGAAAAAATGTGATTTTTTGTCAATTTTGGCAGCAATTTCGAGGCAATTGAATTGATTATTACTAAATATTATTAATGTTTTCATAATCTATGTTGCAAAAGCTTTCCAACGATATGTGGATCGCATCATTTGGACTTGAATCGAGTGAGATATGGCCTTGCGAAAATGGCTTCATGAAACGTTTTTTTGGAAAAAGTAATTTTTTGTCAACTTTGGAAGCAATTTCGAGGCAATTAGATTGATTATTATTGAATATTATTAATGTATTCATAATTTATGTTGTAAGAGCTTTCCAACCATATGTGGATCACATCATTTGGACGTGAATTGAGTGAGATATGGCCTTGTGAAAATGGCTTAATTTTCATTTAAATCCACCCACAGGGGTATTTTCGGTATTAAAAAAGTATTTAACGGTTTGACTTTTTGACCGGACGAAATCCGTCCAAATGGGTGTCAAAGGGTAATTATTGCAAACTTTGGGTGCCAAAGTGGAAAAGGGGTAAATAAATGGGGGTCAAAAGGTAAATCACCCTTTAAAATATTTGGTGTTGCCATGTTAATGGGAGTGACCGTAAAATAACTAGAAATGAATCCGAAGTGTTGAAATTTTTTTGGCACATCTGATTGATGGAAGTTATGATTTAAATCTTAGTGAAATAATAGGCAATGTTATTGGTAGATATAAAAGAAATATAATGGTAAACTACATGATTGGAAGACTTGTATAACAGGTGGAAACTCTTTTTTTTAGGGAGGTGTTATTTACACCCCCCATAATTGTCATAAACACTCCTCTTGTTACAAACACCCCCAAGATAAAATTATTACCACTAACACCTCCCATAAGGGTTGCCTAATCATATAATAAAAGGCGCCATCAACTATTTTATTGTGTTGTATTGAGAGAAGGTTACAATAAAGGTATGTGTGGGACCGCGGGAAGTTGAAGGAGTGAATTTTAGATTTTGCAATTATTACTATTGTATATATATTGGTTCTCACTGAGGTATGTATCGCTCGATAGTAGAGGTTAATCTCTGTATGTATGGTCAGTCATTTTCGAGATTACATCTCCCAATAGAGTATGCTCTATTCACAAGCTACCAGGATTGAACTTAGGATATTTGGATTAAAGGATCCAAGCCCCTTACTACAAAGCGTTTAGAGCGATAAATTTGCAGCGGCGGAGGCTGTGACTCAGCCCCGTTAAGAGCCATTATTTTCCCTAGTTGGAACTGCCGAGGGCTTGGGAACAACTAAGTAATTCATGCTCTCCGAGGAAGGAAAGATCCCAAAATACACGCTATGGATATGAACTAGTTGAAACCGTGTCTGGAATTTGCACAGGGGTTGGTTGTGAACGGTCACAATAGAGCAGGATGTTTATGCATGTTATGGGCCAGGGATATGGAAATTGAGGTGTTTTCATACAGTGCAAACCATGTTAATGTGATTGTTAGAAATTCATGCCTTGGTTGGAGATTGGCGGGACTTTATGGATGTCCAAGTTGGTAATTGCCATGACATTGCAATTTTCTCAAAGCTCCCCGACTACATTTAGATCTCCAGTGGGATGTCATAGGAGATTTAATGAGGTATAGCTTAAGATGAACTGAAAAGAGCATGCTTTAGACCGTATTGGCAACTAAGGAATTTTAGTAAGGGAATGAATGCGTTTGGTTTATCTGATTTAGGATTTGAGGGTCTGAAATTTACATGGTTCAAGAAAATTCACTCTCACACTCTAGTTCAAGAACGACTAGATCGAGCATGGGGTTCTCTAAAGTTGAAACTTTGCTTTCCATTATGACAAGTTACTAATGTTATTCATTATAGTTTCGACTATTATCTGGTTCGACTCAATACTAGAGGGAGGAAAATAGGACAACATAGAAGTGAATTCAATAGATTTGAAGCGTAGTGGAGAAAGATGGGGAAAGTGAAAAAGTTGTGGAAGATGTGTGGGGGATTTTTGATCAACATTGTAAAGCACAGCTAGAAAATTGGAGTAAACTTAAGTATGGAGAAGTGGGGAGGAGAATTACACGACAGGCTTGGGGACCGAACAGAGCCATTGGAAGTAGAAATCTATAGTTGATTGGTTGTGATAGGGGGACTGGAACACAATTTATTTCAATTCTGAAACAAAGCAACAAGATAGAAATAGTATAATATGTAACATGTGAGGTGAGTTGGGGAATGTGCATGTAAATTGGGTGGGATTGCTAAGTGTGCAATTGATTACTTCACAAATCTGTTGTAAGTCCAATGAGCATCACTTTGTGTCTCAAACATAAATCCTAAGGCAAGTGAATAGCAAAGTAACACCGGTAATGAATCAAATGCTCACGTAAGAGTTCAAAGCAGAAGATGTATTATTAGCTTTAAAACATATGCATCATACTAAGGTCCCCGAAGCTAATGGTGTTCCAGCTATATTTTACTAAAAGTACTATAATACGATTGGGACGGATGTCACGCATGTTATATTAAATTGCTTGAATCATGGGCGTGCTTTTAATGATTTAAACAAGCCTTCACTCATCCCTAATGTTAATACTCCAGAAAACATGGCCCAATAAATGCTTGCTAATAGGCATAAACTTGTGTTTCCTATGGTGGTATTGGATTATCAAAGTACATTTGTTCCAGGGAGATTGATCTCTTATGATATTATTGTTGCTTTTGAGCTTAATCGTTTTTTAAAGAACAAGAGAAATGGTAAAACGGGTCATTTGGCATTAAAACTTGACATGAGCAAGGCTTACGACTGGGCAGAGTGCTCCTTTTTAAAAAAATATGAAGAAAACATTGGGTTTCGCTGATAAATAAATTGACATTATAATTATGCGATGTGTCTTTCCTAGGTCATATTATGTTCTTATTAACGAAATGCCCCAAGGCAATTTCTTGCCCCAAAGGGGTCTTCGTCAAAGGGACCCCTGTGACATTACATTTTCATGTTATACCCTTCACTCCTACCTCCGACGCAGATTCAAGCCGTAAGCAACTTCTATCTTCCTCATCTCAAGCTTTCTCTCTTATCCCCAGCACCATCTCCACCCTTTCTCTCTTGTTTCCATCACCATATCCACCCATCTCTCTCCTTAAACTCTAGCCCCTCTTTCTAACCCACACTACCATCTTGACCATCATCACCACTATTCATTTAAATACCCATAACCCTATCTCTAGTTGTAGCACACAAGTATTCATTTAATATGTGTGTACTACAACTACAGCAAGAGTCTATTATACACAGAAGCATGACAAACTTAGGTTCAAGAATGCTTTCTTGGGGGTATTGTTTCCGGTATAGTATCTCTATTTGTTAAAATATAAATGTAACACCTAGTAATTTCATTTTCGCGCTAATTCTCCTCTTAAGCCCATTTCAGGCCAAACGTCCGTTTAAGGAGCCAATTTTTGTTCCAGGGCTTCCATAGTTGATCCAACACATCCAAAAAGTCATTTTAATGTTATATGTATGTTTCTATGGTTAAAAATAAATTCAAGAAACTGTGGTTGAATTTGGCGGCTAACGGCAAAAAATTGAACTTTTGCCGAAACAAGATTTTGGCCAACTTTGGAAGGCCTTAACTTCTTCATAAAAAAATCCAAATGAGTCCCTGTTTACAGCCATGGATTCATATCATTCCCCTCTACAAATTTTGATACGACCTACGGTGATATCGCTCAAAACCTGCAAACATAATAAATTGGTTGCTCGAACCTTGACACAGATACACACGAAAATCATGGCAAATTAATGACCCGAACTGTTTCTACAATCAGATTCTGGTGGAAAACAAAGACGCTACAATCAGGTGCGAAATACCGATTGATAAGTCGAATGAACGCCACGGACAACCGATAAGTTCAAGTAGTTCGGAAGAACCAAAGAGGACTAAGTCACTTAATATTATTATGAATAAAGTTTTAGATAATAAAATAAAACAATGAACCCCCTTTAAACAGGGGGAAGAAAACTTAGGCAAAAAGAAACCAATCCAACAAGGAATCCTAATCAAATAAGAACTAGTCTTTAAAAGAAATAATAACAATAATAACTAAATAATAAATAAAAACTTGTGGGCTTGACTCCACACTCTTGAGCCGCATAGCCATGATCTTCTCACTCTAATTGAGCTTTAATAAGTGTAATTCAGCCTCCATTTTGTACCCCACCTTTTTTCCCTCCAATGGGCTTGATTGTGCCTTCTTGAGCCCAAATAGCTTGAATTAATTCATTAAACTCTACCGTTAACTTCTTAGCCTGCGACCTTGTACTTTGGCCTGTTGGAACTTGGATGGCCTTTGAATTGTTTTCATTTTGCAAAACAGCCTTGCCTCTATCATTCCCATTCTCTTGGAAAGGATTTTCCCTCAAATCATCTGTAATACCCCGTATTTTAATTGGGTTAGGTGTAGTATGATTTAATTATATTGGTTGAGGTGAAAAAATGATAAGTGTTAACTTTATACAGGAGAAGGGTGAAATTTCGTGTGAGGGAGTCTCGTAGCATTTCAACACATCAGATTTTGTTGTATTCACTCCTTTATACTTGTATAAGTGATCGTTTGGTGATTCGGGTGGTCCGAATCAATTTTGGTTCGTAAATAAGAAGTTTTGATCCTACGCAATTTTCTTATTTTTAGCCAACTTTGGATTATCATAACTTTCTCATCTTTTATCCGATTTGACTGTCGTTTATTCCTACATCTATATTTCATACCATTCTACAACTTTCGTGTTTTGGCCGAAGTCCAATTCGCACTCCTCGTTGACCAAAACAGGGCCAGAAGTTGGCCCATCGCTAAATTCTGGTCTTTCGGTAGCGCTTTGGCAGAGTGCTGTCTTCGGTGAATTTCTGGGAATGATTGGTCCATAATTTGGAAAAACTTTCAACTAAGAAGTTTTAGATCTTTGAAATACCTTTCCGTGGACATAGAGAACGCCTCAATCGGAGTTCTGAGTCAAAAGTTATGGCCAAAACAAAAACAGTGCTCCAGAACCAAAATTGCGCGCGGACCGGTCTGGGAGTCCCAAACTCAAGCGCGGACCGGTCTGGCCTTTTTCCAGACCGGTCCGGCCTTTAAAATTTGCCAAATTTTCACCCCGCGGACCGGTCTAAGGTTTTTGGCATACCGGTCCGCACGGTTACTGTAGCAACCGACTTAAAATGGTTTTAAGGTCGTTTTTCACCCATTTTCACTCATTTTTCGACCAAAACTCATCCACACACCTCTAGAGAGTTCCGAAAGGTTCTAGAGAGAGAAAGAGAGAGATTCCTCCGCATCTCTCATCCCCAATCAAAGATTGAAGCTCGAAATCATCCGAATCATCTTCAACTTCATTATTCATCGTCTTCCTCCTTGGGATTCCTTTGGGAGAGAGCTTGGATTCACTTCTCTCTTCATCCTATACGGCTAATAAATCGAGGTAGGGGTTTTTATGACTTCAAAATTCAATTATATAGTCTAAATGTTTTCTAGACTTGATATTATGATTATATTCAACAATAAAGGAATAATTTTGTGCATGTATGTTAAATATAAAAGATGTATCAGTTGAATATCATGAATCATGCACGCTTGTACTATGATTTCACGAAGTGAAGCAAGATATACCATTTACACCGGATAAACATGCATTACTCGAATCATATGAGGTATTCCTTGGATGTGTGGATGTTATATGTTGATAAATTGATTTGTTGATGGATTATACACTCCAAGGAATATAGATTAAGCTTGGTTGAAGTGTGTATGGCATAGATTGTTTCAAATATGCATTCATTAGCATGTCAAGCATGTTTTAACTATGAATTCATTAATGGGGCAATATATGCCATCTAAACTCGATACTCCCGTATTTCTTGGATTGTATGGATGTTCGTTGGGAATACATGTATTGATTTGATAAGCACATCTCGAAGAATGGCTAATTATATACCAAGGATCACGGGTATGTGTTTATTGAAAGTTTACATGGCATATATCATTGAAAGCTCCCATGTGAGGCATGAATAGCACGTTATGCATAATTGTTGTGTCAACCCGGCATCTGGATGATCTCATGGCAAGCTCAGAGTATTCTTATGGCATATGGTGCGAAGATTGTCTCTTGGGAGAATTATACCTCTTCTCCGTGATATGGATGGCTATCTAGGCTCTTGTGGCATTTTGAAACAAGTGATTATTTATCTACGGGAGCTTCTTATGATTATTGTATCGTTCTAGATGTGACATGATCCTGATGTGAATCCGAATATGATTCTGTTCTGGCCCTTCGATGGTGAAGGGATTGTGTTTTAATTCGGTGCTTGCCGGGATGGGAAAATAGGCAGGGCTCGGTGCCCTTGGGTTGAAAAGCCCTAAACCCCTGGGGGAGCAATGTATGGCCGCCTATTAGCCACCGGTGTGGAGCCCGGGAACATAGGCAAATTGGCAAGGCACTGATGGTTCTGTGGTTATGATCCTATCTGAGGACTTGAGGTCCAAAATTGTGATCTATTGATATGTTCTGGGGCCGATGGGCCATGTTATTCTATAAGGCTGTTGGGCCAATTTATGACTATTATCGGACGGCGGTCGGGCCACCTTGCATTCGGGATCAACATTGGTATATTCGAGCTACGTGATTAGGTGGTTGACACATGGGAGGTAACCTGCATTGGCATATGCATAAGCACGCATTATCATGAACTAGTCATATTTTGTGATATGTTACAAATAATAATGGGGTTATATGCTAAAAGGTTAATTTGGTTTACGGTAATATGTCAAGGAATGTTTTCAAAATTTCCCCTCTATTCCCCCCTACTGAGCTGTGAGCTCACCCCGTGTTTTATTTACAATTTTAGGTGCTCAGGGGGCGTACGATGGTAACAGGACTATGGGTTCGAGAACGAAATAGATAGCTCTGATACAGATTCACTTTTTGTTATATATATTATCTCGGGAAGCCACGGCTAGCCCGTAGTGTTATGCAATGTCTTGCATTTACCAAGTCTGGTTTTATATATTGGTTACATGGATGCATGTTTATGTACAGTACTATTATCTTCAGCATGATTATGAAATTGTTGTTTGACGAGCATGATATCACTATCTTAATTTCTTTATTTGTTTTGATATACACCCATTTTAGTCATTCTAAGATGGGTTAGTAGCACTCCAGGTCTTAATTACGGGTGTTGTCCTGTAGATTAAGGCGGGGGTGTTACATCATCACTAGCATCCAATGGACTTAAGTCAGCAACGTTAAAAGTAACGCTAACGTTGTACTCTCCTGGTAAGTCAAGCTTATAAGCATTATCGTTGAAGCATTCAAGAATTTGAAAAGGTCCATCTCCTCTAGGAAGTAGCTTAGAATAATGTTGCTCCGGAAATCGTTCTGTCCGCATGTGCAGCCATACCGAATCTCCAGGTTCAAAAACTAGCTTCTTACGTCCTTTAATCGCCTGCTTTGCATATTGCTATGTCCTCCTTTCAATGTTGAGCCTTGCCTTCTCATGGATCTGCTTAACAAACTCAGCCTTTTTCTTTCCATTAAGATTAGTATATTGAGAATAAGGTAATGGAGATAAATCTAATGGAGCAAAGGATTAAATCCATACACAATTTGAAAAGGTGAAAATTGAGTAGCAGAATGAATTGTGCGATTATAAGCAAACTCAACATGCGGTAAACATTACTCCCATGTTCTAATGTTCTTTTTAGCGATAGCCCTTAATAAAGTAAATAAAGTTCTATTCACAACCTCAGTTTGAACATTAGACTATGGGTGACACGTAGTAAAAAATAACAACTTAGTCCCTAACTTACACCACAAGGTCTTCCAAAAGTAGCTTAAGAACTTAGTATCTCTATCTGAAACAATGGTCCTAGGCATACCATGCAACGTCACAATTTCTTTAAAGAACAAATCAGCAACATGTGAAGCATCATCGGTTTTGTGACATGGAATAAAATAAGCCATTTTAGAAAATCTATCCACGACCACAAAAATCGAATCTCTACTATTCTTAGAGCTAGGTAAACCCAAAACAAAATCCATGGAAAAATCTATCCAAGGTTCACTAGGGATAGGTAATGGTGTATTTAAGCCATGCGGTTGCACACGGGACTTTGCTTGCCAACACGTGACACATCTTCCACAAATTCTCTCAACGTCTCTTTTCGTACGTGGCCAAAAGAAGTGTTCTTGCAAAATATCTAAGTTCTTAGCAATCCCGAAGTGCTCCCATCAAATCTCCCCCATGGACTTCCCTCACTAATAAGTCACGCATAGAGCAATTGGGCATGCATAATTTATTCTCGCAAAATAAAAAACCATCATGCCTAAAGAACTTACCCACTGCGGTTTTCTCACATGGTTTGTACTCCTCACAAAAATCAACATCAATTGGATACAATTCCTTTATATGCTCAAAACCAAGTAATTTAGCATCAAGGGTAGATATTAACACATACCTTCGCGAAAGCGCATCAGCAAAAATATTTTCTTTACCTTGCTTGTACCGAATGACATATAGGAATGTCTCAATGAACTCCATCTAGTGCGCATGCCTCCAATTCAGCTTGTGCTGGCTCCTCAAATGCTTCAAAGACTCATGATCAGTGTGAATCACGAACTCTTTAGGCCAAAGGTAGTGTTGGCAAGTTTCCAATGCATATAATTCCTTGTCATACGTCAGATAGTTCAAGGCTGTCCCACTCAATTTCTCGCTAAAGTAAGCGATTAGTTTTCCTCCTTGCATAAGAACAGCCCCTATTCCCAAACCCGATGCATCACACTCAAGGTCGAATGATCTACTAAAATTTGGTAATGCAAGTACGGGCGCATGGGACAACTTCTCCTTGATCAATTGGAACGCCTTTTCTTGTTCATCTCCCCATTTGAATCCCACATTCTTCTTAATCACCTCGGTTAGCTGCGCGGCTATGGTACTAAATCCTTCACAAATCGCCGGTAAAAGTTAGCAAGTCCATGAAAACTTCGTACATTCCCCACAGTTGTAAGACTTGGCCACTCTTGTATTGCACGTACTATCTCCTCATCAACCTGTATACCTTGTGCACTCACAACAAAACCAAGACAAGCTTATCGATGCAAAAAGTGCACTTCTTCATATTAGCAAATAACTTTTTTTTCCGAAGCATATCTAAAACTGATTTTAAATGCTCAACATGATCCTCTAAGGTTTTGCTATAAATCAAGATATCATCAAAGTAGACAACAACAAATCTGCCAATAAATGCACGCAAAACATGATTCATTAAACGCATGAAAGTGCTCGGTACATTAGTTATCCCAAAAGGCATCACTAACCACTCATATAAACCATGTTTTGTTTTAAAAGTAGTTTTTCATTCATCTGCTTCTTTCACTCTAATTTGATGATATCCATTTTTTAAATCAATTTTAGAAAATACAGAAGCTCCATGCAACTCATCCAACCTATCATCTAAGTAAGGAATAGGATGTTGATACTTTATCGTTATATTGTTAATAGCTAGACAATCAACACACATTCTCCACGTCCCATCCTTTTTAGGCACTAAAATCACCGGAACAGCGCACGGACTCGTGCTTTCTCTCACGTGCCGTTTCTCCATTAGTTTAGACACTTGCCTTTGTAGCTCCTTCGTCTCCTCTGGGTTGCTCCGATAGGCTGGTTGGTTTAGAATGGTAGCGCGAGGAACAAAATTAATTTGATGCTCAATCCCTCTAATTGGCAGTAATCTATGTGGCATCTTGTCGGAAAAGACATCCGCATAATCTTGAAACAAAGAAACAATAGAACTAGGCAAAGATGAATTAAGTTCATTAGTATTTAAATATGCCTCCTTGTACAAAAGCACAATCATTGGCTGCCCTGAATACAATGCTCTTTTAACTTCACTCGCTCTTGCATAAAAGTTCTTTTGTTTTCTCTATTTCTTATTTTTTTGAGGCCACATTTTGGCTCTTGGACATTATTTATATAACCTGAAAAATAGAATTAAAGACCTCACAAGCACTCCCTCACGTGTTTCACTCAAATAATTATTAACTCAGTTCACTCGTGTATCACTCCACAATTATTAGCTTTTACCCTCTAATGGTCTCATAGCTTACGCCTCTTCCTGCTCAAATTAATGCTCTATAGGTTCTTATTGAACTACTCAATTGAATATCGAAATGTGAATGGACATTTCACATGATGAATCAATAAGAAACTAGAACCCCAACGATTACAGACACAATAAGGGGCAAAAGAACGCGAAATAGGTGCAAAAATTTAGTTTTGTGGAAACGTGATTTCTGGAATCCTTGGATCTTATAGAATCCAAATCTAAAAAGAAATAATTGGGATTTTTGGGAATTTTTTTTATTTTTTTTATTCTGGGTCTCTCGACTTCTACTTTAATCTGGTGTAGTCGAATTTTTCAGAATTCAAAATTTTAGATAAAATAATTAACAAAATTTGAAACTCAACAAAAATCGAATTTTAAGCACCAAACGAAGCTTATATAAGCAGCCAACAGATTCGCAACATTCGCAACAGCTAGGGTTTATATGATTAATGAAACAATCAATCGCAGATAGGGTTTATATGCAGAAATCGAAGTTTTAATAACCCTAACAATCTCGTATCTCAGCAAAACGCAAGGTAGTAAGGGTTGTATTACAATCGAAAACTAACCCTAACTATGTCGGAATCCTACCCTAGGCAGAAACAATAGAAACAGATTTGCGATAGCAAACATACTATGTTGGACGGATTCGAGGCTAGGGATGAAGTAGATTCATAATAGGTGCAATCCAAGTGTACTTTAGCAATCAAGAACAAATTCGAACAAAAACTAAGCAAGAACAAATACATAATAATGAAAATTTTGATATTTTTTTTGGGCGAAGAACACAGAACAAACATGATAAATAAATAAGTAAAACGAAGAACAAAAACACAAAGAACAGAAACAAGAATCAAACAATTACTAATTATTGGATAGATAAAACTTGATAGTAGAACATTCCTGTGATACCAACTGATATGAGCTACGGTGATATCGCTCAAGCCCCACAAACACAATGAATTGGTTGTGCGAACCACAACACAGATACACACGAAAATCGTTTCTACAATCAGATTTTGGTGGAAAACGAAGACACTACAATCGGGTGCGGAATACCAATTGATAAGTCGGATGAACGCCATAGACAAACCGATAAGTTCAAGTAGTTCGTGAAGAACCAAAGAGGATTAAGTCACTCAATATTATTATGAATAAAGTCTTAGAACCAAAGAGAAGAAAACTTATGCAACAAGAAACTAATCCAACAAGGAATCCTCAAAACAAATCCTAATCAAACAAGAACTAGTCTTTAAAAGAAGTAATAACAATAATAACTAAATAATAAATAAAACGTGTGAGTTTGGCTCCACACTGTTGGGCCTCATAGACATGGTCTTCTCACTCGAATTGGGCTTGAATAAGTGTAATCCAGCCTCCATTTTGTGTCCCACGTTTTTCCCCTCCGATGGGCTTGATTCTTCTTGAGCCCAAATAACTTGAATTAATCCATTAAGCTATGCTTTTAACTTCTTAACACGCGACCTTGTACTTTGGCCTGTTGGAACTTGGATGAACTTTGAATTGTCTTCATTTTGCAAAACAGCCTTGCCTCCATCAACTTTCATTTGAAGGCCTAATCGAATAGAAGTCATTTCGGGGGTTGAAACGAGTCATGAAAACTTCGATTTCTTAAAGAAAAAGAGGGACTTCAGCCAAGGTGCCCTCTGATCAATCAGAGGTACCCTAGTGTGTTTTTAAACCCATTTCTCCTTTTCTTCGTTCATTTTCTTCTTCCTTCCTTTATTTTCCTTTTTGCTTCCTTTTTGAGAGAGATCAAGAGAAAGATGAGAGAGGGATAAAGAAGAACCTTCTAAGGCCCTCCATCCTTTACAAAACCCCACCACCACTTCATCATCTCTCCTTCATTCCATTTTACACCATTTTTAGGGCCTTGGAGCTCAAATTTGGGGAACACTAGTATCTAAGATCATTTTCAACTATTATGTGTTGTATTCTTTTTTTCAAGCAAAAAGATTTCTTTTGAGTTTGTGCTTTGATGCATACACAGGGAATAGGTTTAGCATTTATACGTATATTCCTTGATTTCTTCACACTCTTATTGTTATTGCTTGATTATCATAAGATATATGTGATGTGTATTGAATGATACAAGCCCTAGGTAAAGCCTAGTAGCACACATGCTTAAATACTCGGGTTGAGCATATATATAATGAATTGTGTGAGGAATTGCACTAGATATGACTCATATTATGCTTAACTGTAGATTTAGAGCCTTGGTATCTATATATATAATTATTCTCATACATAATAGTCTTCTTATACATTAAAGAACTTTGGATGTGTACATAACTATTTAATATATGAGAGGAGTATGCACGTATTATGGTTGCTTGATGTAGATGATATATGTATGCCATGGAGTTGTTAATATCACAACCTTGATGGAGATCCACTATTTTAACGAGAACCTCATTCCCTAACTTAGTCATATTTTTTATAAATGGTGGGTTGGTACATACTTTCTCTATCAAATGTTGTAGTGATTATATCCATGAAATGCCATAAAACCTGGTGAGAGGATATGTTTTAATACAAACAAATTGTGTCACGGATAGTTTCTAACAAACTAAGATATTATCTCAGATATTGTAATTCTCTCGTTAGATTTCTTTAAGCATTAAATGGATATAACTACGTGATGATATTTGGTTCTTAATGGCATATGCATATTAGATACACTATGAGCCGAGGTGGTTATGAGAATATATATATATGATCGTTGACCATATTTGCCTCGTGTAGATGTAAATTGAGTCACACGTGTGGACGTGTAAGGACTAAATGAGTTGAGATAGGCTTTTGGTAGGAAGATATATACTTGAGATATATACATGATACGTATATGTATGTATGTGTGTGGAGTACCTCTTATCAGACTATTCATTTAAGAGTACTTTTTCTATTATTATTTTGATTCTTAAGGCACTAATGGTCAATAGGGTTGACCTAGCCCTGGCAGCTACATACCTTGGTCCGTGTTAAGGGACCCCACTTTCAGAGCGGCATACTCTATGGTCCGTAGGGGGACCCCACGATGCGGCATACTCTACACCATCTAGGTGGTTCACGGGGGGACTCAGCCTTGGGGGCTGCATACCTTAGCCTTGGGGGCTTAGATCTGGATCGCAACGCACTATATAGTAAATCCTAAATATTAGATGTTGGATACGAGATGAGCAGTTGAATGAGATTAATGCTTACATTTGTTTTACGATTACACTTATTTTGTGAATAAACTTATATTATTATTGGGATTTATTGAATTTATAATAGTTTACCTATATCTTGAGAATACCTATTTTATTACCACATTTTTCCCTGATCTCAAGGATCCCACATTATTATCGTATTTTAGTATCTTGATGACTTCATATATGGGTTGAGACGGACGAATATAAGATTAGTGTCTACACTTCCTTATTTTGGTTTATTATATTTTAATTTGGAGATGTATTTACTTTGTTATTACGAGTTACATATATCTTGGCAGTACTTTTGGATACATATCTTCTTGTATTTTTTTTTGGGATGGGATAGCACTTGGTAAGCAATGCATGTAAAATACTCTTCATTGCACTAACATTTATATATCTTTAAATGTCAAATTTACCTTCATTACATCATGTTGCATGTGACTTCATCTACATATTTTCTTATACAAAAGCTTATAATTCCCAATGAGCCCGTATTTGGCTCACTCCCATTTTCCAACGGTATTGCAGGTATTTCCTTGGGGCGATACGAGTACAGATTAGAACTTCTGATGACCATAAACAGTTGAAGTCATCCATGGTCGACTTGAAGCTTAAGCTTGGGTTATATATATATATATATATAATTAGTTCCATTATTATTGTTTGTATCATTAAATTGTATTTCATTTCAATTCGTATGAGATGTAGGCCTATTATTATAT
>JAKCWG010000623.1:0-49178 GCA_021464415.1 Lonicera japonica | reverse complement strand
TGCCTAACTATTTTTAAGGTGAAATATATATGAATACAATAATAAAATTCATTATGATTTTTAATATTTTCATTGTGAGAATTATTGATTTGTGTAAGTTTGCATATACGTGTGTGTGTATATATAATAAGGCACAATGGTTTTTTAATTCTTAAAAATAAATAGAGATGAAGAATTGTTTGATTTAAAATTAATTGTCCTTTTTTTTAAAAATGACTAGTGCCTTTGGCAAAGAGATCCAAAGAGACAACCAACAAGGTTCATGTTACACACAGACGCCTATCACTTCGTATAGTTGGTTTGACATGTTGTTTGGCTAAAGTAAAATTTTTCAATTATGGTGGATTACACCATTACGAGTGTTGTTATAAGTTCGCAAGTACAAATCCCTCGTCACAAAGACTTGTATTAAAGATGATTTGCTTAGGACCCTTTTTGTAAAGTAAGGTAGCATCGAGAACTTTGTACATTTTTTTTAAAGCAAAAAGGGTGCTAGGTGAATCCCCAGATAGTTTTGATAATTCTACCTTTTTCATAGAGTAATCTCGTTCAACTACTTTGTAATTTCATTTTTAGTAGAGCACCTTCATTCAAGAACCTTTGTAAAGGTTACATCAAGGATCTTTGAACATACCTTATTCAAATCTCATCACATGGCATGAAGTTTGATAAAAAATATATAATATTTGAATTTTATAACCAGACCGGCTTATATTTTAAATTAACAAGGCTTTTTTGACGTAGTAAAGTGAAAAAAGAAGAAGAAACCAAAAGAGAAGAGAAATTCAATAACTAAAAAAATATTTTGATGATCGATAATTAAACGAATAAAACATATTACTAAGGTTTTGTGTGGTTCAAGTTTTGAAAATAGATTGGCATCCTTGATTTATGAAAACTTTCTTTCTTGTCATCTAGGATGTCTTGTCAATGTTTGTTCGAACATGAACGCTCATTACTTTAAACCTTGAGTTATCTTCACTATCATTAGTTCAAATGGAATTAGGAATGGAATCAGTGTCAATTACAAAAATACATTTATTATTAGGGTGATTTAGACTTTAGGTGCTATTGTTCTTATTAATTTGACTTTGGGTGCCAAAGTTAATATGGTAATGAGGGTTTGGTGCCATTTGAATGGAATCAGTTAGTTCACTCAATCAAATGTTATCTCCTTTAATCTTTGGCACAAACTGACAATTTTAATTTTCCTTAGGTTGCACAAGCCCTTTACCCGTTAGTGGATTGTTTGCCTTTATCGTGGTTTTGGTAATCAGAGTAGAAAAAGACTAAGAGTAAAAAAAAATCCTCAAATCAAAGCAAACCCTAACCCTAAATTCGAGCATTACCTAGCTATTGAAGGAACGATTCTTGAAGCAATCCTACTTTGGACCGCCATTCGGGTACGTTTAGGGTTTATTAATTGTCTAATTTCAAATTGAACTGTTTATTTGTTCTTTATCATAAATTAGGGTTTAGTTATATTAATGTGTTATTATACATGGTCGTTTAGCAATCATGTTATATGTTTTTTGTAGTTATTTATACAATTTCATATGTGTTTATATATCGCTTATATATATATATAAATATGTGTTGGACATTATGTACGACTTTTTTTGGGGGGAGGGGGGTTATTTTGTTGTTTTTTAAGATAGCATGGCATTACGTGGTCGTAGATCCTTTATTTTTCATTATGGTGGTAGATGGGCTATAAAAGATATTAAGTATATTGTTGGGGCTTAATATGTGAATTTCAAAATTACCAATTTCGGATTGTAGGAAAAGACAAAAACTCAATCGAGATGAAAACTAGATTTAATTATAAAATGGTAACCATGAAAGTAAAAAATAAATATAGGAAACCAAACAATACTTCAGAAATATACAAAAGCTAAAGAACAATGCCAAAAACAAAATATAGGTATTAGAAAATAGGCATGATGTTTCCTAATGTACCATAAATCAATTATCCTAAATCACTAATTTGAATCTCTCATGTCAAGTTCAAGGTAAAAAAATATACATAACTCGGTGGTTCAAGTTTTTGAGTGAGGAGATAAGGTGACAAGATGGATTCCCTATCGAGGTTTCAAAAAATACTGGCCTATTATCGTGAAGGACGAGACGATGTGAGTATTTTTAGTAATTCTTTAGATGGGTTGTGAATGAATGCAAGGTAGTAGACTTGATTTGATTCAATCAGTGCTTTGTAGTATTCCCACTTATTTTGTGTCCATTCTTTAAGTTTTCCTTTAAAGTTTATAAACAATTGAAAGATAAGTAAGGATTTTCTTTGAAAGGGTCATAGGAAATGTAAGAGAAAATAACAATTTTCAAAGGTTATTGCACTATCAACTCTCAATAATGAAGCCAATCAAGATTGGTCAGAACAGAGTGGGAGATACAAAATTTGATACAAATCCACTAAAGATTGTGATGTCAACATTCAATAATGCGTTGCTTTTTGTGAAGGCCATGTTGGCGTATGTCCTATAAATACACCTCTTGTTAAGAGTAATCGGAAACTGATAATCAAAAGAAACGATTGCCTAGTTATTTTCGCGGTAATTGCATTTAAATGTTGCACAATAAATAATTATCTACGATTAAAGAATATGATTATTCTGTGGAGAATCGTCACAAATTGAATTAAAATCACAAAATTGCTTTAGGTTGGTTACTAAATTAAATAGTAATGTACTCTTGATTTAGGAAAAAGGGAGTATTATTTCACATAATAAATTGGCTGTCAAACAACCCTAAGTATAAAGCCTAATGAGGCCTTTTCCATGACCAACAATAGTTTCAATACGTATGGTACGAACTCATTTGTAAAGTAAATATTAAAATAAGAACAGGGAAGAAAATCTTCTTCAAGGGGACCAAAACTTCCTTCGATTTAAATTGCGGAGAACTTGACCTTCATTAAAGGAAAGTTTCATATATTTCTGATTACTTCAATATTTCACCATTCTCAGTAAATAACCAACCGCCAACTCCGACAAGTTCTACTAAAAATGATTAACACAATAAATAATATTCCAATCTTAGAAATGAAATAAAACAAGAAGATATATAAATTAGTCGCATAATAATAAAACAGTTTCTTTAGCATAATTCAGACAAGAAATTGGATCTTACCGGCTCCGATGATGTAGACATTCTTTAAATCGACCATAACTTCATGAGTGAAAGATCACTATTATCACACGAAATAAAATGGGATTGCCTAAAAAACTTTGCGAGTATTTTTCTCCACTTTTTAGCTCTACATATCCGAGCATCTGCTTATTGCCTACTGTAAATCTCTAATGTAATATCAGATCCTCCCCGATTCTGAATTACCTTCGAAAGAAATAAAGAAGGCTCACAGTAAGAGCAAGAAACAAGATTGAGAAACCAGTAATCTAATACTAGCTGTTACGGGGTGCCCTTGATGGTGCCAAAGATGACACTTCAGACAAGTGACTTGGCCTTAGCCAACAAAATATTACTTCATTGCCAGACAGTTCATTAATTGTGGTTACAATTATAATTGAG
This sequence comes from Lonicera japonica, assembly GCA_021464415.1. NCBI lineage: Eukaryota > Viridiplantae > Streptophyta > Magnoliopsida > Dipsacales > Caprifoliaceae > Lonicera > Lonicera japonica. The sequence continues at coordinate 45,635 of JAKCWG010000623.1, read as the reverse complement.
AAAGTAAGAGCAAGAGAACAACAACATTATGATTTATGATAGACAACAAAAATAAGAACCTAATTGATGGCAGTAAACATCAACCTATCTAAGTTAGCCCAAAGCCGGGGACTATAAAACCAAGGCCTAAAGCAAACGATTACAAAAGAAAGGCCTAAAGCCAAGAATTACAAAGGAAATACCTAAAGCTAATTGTAAATGAACAACTTTGCATATGATAAAGACTCCATCATAGGATAGGCATCATGCACATGTAAACGGGCAAGCTTGGCACTGCAGGTTCAATGGTGAGTGAGAAAGCTGAGAAGGCTGGGGACTGTTGTTTTAAGCAACAAATAGCATAAAGTTGCTGAGCAGAACCATACTATGCACCAGTGAGTGCATGGCGATGCAAAGATGGGCGCATGAGCGCTAAGCATGATCTCAGGCCCTTTGGAAGGAGCTACGCACAACCGTGTGCCCGGCGACGTTGAACAGTGCATACGAGAGTTGAGCATGGAATTTGGACTGAGCTTTGCACGAGTGTGGTGGACGATGAGGTTAATAGGGCATAGGAGTGCTAAGCAGGTACGATATTACGCAAGGGCATGAATATGCAAATAGGAAGTGATTGCAAAACATTGAATGAGGCCCTGGGCTTTTCGACCGTTGTGCAAACGAGCATGTTCACAGAGAGGATATAATATGGATCGGCAAAGGGGATAGCGGGAGGCACCCTGCGACATTTAGTAACAACAAAGGCTCCATGAGAGATTTCATCTATTAAACCATTTAAGTTAATTCATGATGCTAATTTGAATATATGTACAAAGATCTCTAGATTAAGGTCTAATAACAAACAATAGTTATGTTACTCAAATATTTTGTCTACTTTTATACTTAAAACATTATATTGTGTTCGATTATATTGCGGTTAATGCATTAAAGGTTAAATTTGTTAAGCTGGAGATTTGATAAGATCAAGTATTAAAATTATTAGAATACTCCTGTTATGTTTGGCCAAGTGGAAAACTTAAAAATGAAATCATATAAACATGTTTCCTATATAACAATTTTGTTGCAAAAAGAAAAATAGTGAACACTCCAATTTACTCCTTTAAGCTCATGTTGAAGACCTTCTTTTGGAATACAGACTTGAAAATCTTGCCAAAACACTAATTTCAACTGGCCATATGGTAAAGTCACGGTGCTGCAAAATAGGCCACATAAACAGGAGATTTGTTATTCATAACTTATTTGATGTAAAGGAAATTAGTCAACCATAGTTGAGAACCGTAAATGATCAACTAAGCCCAAAATTGAGAAGGCGAAGTGAAATATGAATTGTAAAGAACAGAGCATAATCCAAGAAAAGGACACACTCTGAATTGCTTGTTTTGATCTTTAATAGTAAATAAAACTATTTCCCAACTAAAGAACTTATAAAACAAGCTAACGAGTACTACGAATGTTTAAAACTTGAATATGCCCAACACGTTGCCATGTTAATTGTCCCTCATTTATTTATTTATTTATTTGCAATTATGAGAACATGTAAATAAGGAAACTAGCCCCAAGAACTAGAGGAGTTCATCAACCATATTTGTTAAATGATGATGCACCAAAACATCAAGCATATATACGTAAAGAAAGTTAAAAAAATGCATTGGAATTTGTTCTGCTACAGTCTATAGATATAGAATTTGTGCCTCTTGTAGCACCATAAGAAACCCAACATGTTTTTTTCAAAAGCTAAAACAAGGGATGATTTGTTGTTGCTTCGCACATAAATATGGTGAAATTTGATACATCCAAACTAAGAGTCCATGTTTGACTTTCACATGTTTTGAAGGATACACTAATTTCAACATAATCTATGATTAGGAACAAACTCATTTACAATCTTAAGATTTAGTAAATTGATCATGTTCCAAAAACAAAAGTACTCTTAATTTAGGAACTCCGGAATAGGAATAGGGAACCCTTACTTTGGTATGAAGGGAATATGTGATTATGTATGTACCTAAAAGGGAACTGGATTTTGAATTTAGATGTATCAAAAAGGAATAGTGAATTCTTAACTAGGAATAAAAATAGTGTTATTTGAAAGAATATATTTTGTTTGATGAAATTCAGATAAAGAAAAGTACCGGCAAATATGTCACCAGAATCTTTGCTTAAGTGCATGTTGGTGATTCAATTCCTTCAAACTAATAGCATCTTCAATAGTAGTGTAAAAATTGATTTGTAAATCACATATGTCAACTCACTTTTACAAAAAACTTGAATGCTAAAAAAAAGTGCTTTAATGGTACTTTTATGAAGTTGTGTAAATTTTGAAATAACAAATAAGATTCTAACACATGTTAAATATTAATTCAAGCAATTTTTTTATTAAATTTTTTTGAATTTTTTACAAATAATCTTATTATCACAATGGATCTTGATTTCTAGGTATTGATGAGTAGATTTTAAATATGTAATTTTTATTAAAATATATATTTTACATTTAAAGTTATTACTTTTTTAATTTTTATAAAAAAAATTGAAGAGAGAGGAAGCTGATGTGATATTGTAAAATAGGAATGCATTTTACACAAATTTCAATTTTAAAAGACTGTCGAAGAAAAAAAAAATACAAGTTGTGTTAATTTCACATGAAACAAAGATTTAAAAGACTACCGGAGATGCTCTAACTTGTTTAATTAGTTTAGCCAAATAAAGTAGAGATCAAATTTATTTAGAATACTAAAACTAATATAAAAATATAGAGTTTTAATATTTCTTTAAATGTAAATCTTAAAATCTTGACAAATATTTAAAAGACTGTGCTCTAACTTGTTTAATTAGTTTAGCGAAATAAAGTACAGTTCAAATTTATTTAGAATACTAAAACTAATATAAAAATATATAGAGTTCTAATATTTCTTTGAACGTAAATCTTAACATCTTATGTTTAAAACCAAGGGTATATTTATCTCTACAAAAAGGAAAAAAATACTTAAATTATTCATACTTATATATATATATAGTATAGATTTTTTTCAACTCTAAATTATATCCTTTTCAAAAAAATATTATTTTTAAATTCCACACATTTGATATAATTCATTTGTCTCACTAAAATTGGTGTCAAATTCACTTTTGGTCAAATTCCTCTTTAATGAAAGAAATAAAAAAAATTGAATTTTATAGCCCCGTATAGTACTGTGGACAATACCTAATAAATGATGTATACTGAGCAGTAGGCATATTCAGTATAAAATAGATTAATGCAAAGAAACATGCCAAAATATACAACCAAATTTTGACCGAGTTTAACCCATCCAGCAAAAATAAAATAAAATATTTAATTAAAATTTACAATAATAATAAATGTAAAATAAAAAAAAATAAAGTAAAGTAAAGTATGTTGACATATGTAGGTGTAGTAAAGATTGAAGAAGATGTACCTGGTTACAAATATACACAATTACAGGGATGGGCTAATCTCCTCTAAATCAATCATCGCTACCGGATTAATTTATGGTCTATCCACACACGAGGGATGTGGGATATTTTGGGCCAATAATCTCTTTTCTCCTTTAAACACCGTTCTTCTAAAAGTGGGCAGCTATAGATATAAAGACTTGAAAGTGTTGGAAGCAGTGTATCTGGCAAAGATTGAAGCTTACGACATTTACGTATCCAGAGACCTTGAAGTGAGGTGAGGTTCTCGAGGCCCATGGAGAGGGATTCAATACTCTCGAGATTAGAGACGTAGAAATCAACAAGAGATGTAGGAAGTTTAATACCCACACCTGAAAATGTCGTCAGCCCTGGAATATTGCTTCTAATGCTGAAATAAACAAGAGAGGATGGGAGCCTATGTAGGCCCCACTTTGAGATGGGCTGCTTCTTTATGTTCCCGATCGAAAGTGTTTCTAGGTTGGAGGCCAACGCCCTTGAGGAAAGGATTCGAGACATGGACAACCGGATACTTCAACCCTTACCAGAGACGCGAGGCTTTGCATCTGATCATCAGGCAAATATTTCAGATTCTCGCAGTTACATATTGTAAGTATTCTCAAGTTGGGTGGCAAACCACTTTCCAGAAATGACTCGAGACACGGACAACCGTATAACGATAAATTGGTAAGGTGAATGAAATTGAACAAGCAACGAGGTAAGGATGCCAGCTTCACCCAACCCAAGATATGAATTGTTTCAAGTGATGATGGCATACTACTACTATTGAGTAACCAAAAGTTCTCTGAATCTGGCTCCAAATTACAGCAAAAATCTACGGAAAGATATTTGAGGGTGGTGGGTAGATTATGACCTGGTAGAAAGCATGCCAAAGATCTACATTTCAAAATAGATAAACTTTCAAGATGAGAACAACTTTCCACATGGCTGTTGCTATTGCTTTCGATCAACACTTTTTCTTTAGTTGGCAAATTTTTTGTTGTTTGCAAGGACTGTAGTCTCGGGCAATTGTAGATGTTTAATTTCTTGAGAAACATGAGGCAACTCTCAAGATCTGGCAACTTCTCAAGCTTAGGGCACCCATCAAAACATAGATCAACAAGATTTCCGAGCTTGTGACACGAGGATTCTTCTTCTTCCCACAAATACCGCAGCTCATCGCAACTTAGAATTTTAAGATGGCAAAGTTCTCCCAGAGATTGTACAACCCCTTCATGCAGCTTCGAAAGCCCAAGGATCCCTTCCATCGTTATGGTAGTAAGAGATGCGACACTAACTATACCTCTAAGAACAACCTCATCACATCTTCTTATATCTAAAACCCGAAGAGACGGAAGACTGGGAAGTGAAATCTTGACCAATACAGGACAATCACGTATCGTAAGGTTGTGAAGTCAAGGAAACGCACCAACACGGTCATCAATATTGTCCAAATTAAAAGACCATTCCTCGCAACCCACCATGTTGGGAAGTGAAATCTTGATCAATAGAGGACAATTACATATCGTAAGGTTGTGAAGTCGAGGAAACGCACCAACGCGGTCATCAATATTGGCCAAATTGAAAGACCATTCCTTCCAACCCACCATGTTCTCAAACTTGAGAGTTTCAAGTGATTTGAATGCAACCACTTGACCAACTCCGTACAACTCGTCGCCCACATTTTTCACGCTAGCCATGCCTTGGATGAACAACTCCTTGAGTGAGGGTAGATGCCCAAGTGATGGTAAGGATGCAACCCTTTCACACCCACTGAGTGTTAGATTTGTTACATCAACGAACGAAGGATCACATACCCAACTAGGAAATTCAATGCCCCCATAGAACTCAATTTTCAACTTTGTCAATTTTGTATAAGGTTTTAGAAATTCAAGCACTTCGTACTCTCGAGTCTCCATTCTTCGAGAATCATCAAAATCGCTGCTCCAGGTCAATGTCAAGTCCTTGAGGCCTTGCTTAGACAAAAGATTGGCCTCCCTTGCATCTTCAACATTCATCACATTGTGTAACCCGATAATGGCGAGTGTTCCCCGGAGATCAGATAATCCCCTCAACTCAGTTACCGCCAAATTATTCTCATCTAGAATAATCTTTGACAATGTCTGCAAACTAGTTAACTTACCAATCCGAGAAGGCATTTCTAATAATTGTTTAGTATCACCAATGTCAAGATGCCGCAAATTAACCAAGTCTCCAATTCTTGTTGGTAATTTGAGTAGTTGACTGCAATTACATAATGATAACGTCTGTAAATTACAGAGATCACTCACGGACTCGGGAAAATGTGTGATGAGGGTCTGGGATAAGTTAAGATACCGAAGGTGTCTCAACTCACCAATTGAGTTTGAAAGCTCGGTTATGGAATAACCACTCAAAGACAAAACCCGTAAGCACCGGAGTTCAGGTAACAAGTCATTAACAACCCTACCGCTCAAGTAGAACTCCTGCCGATATTTTGCCCTATGAACCGATAAAGGTAAGAAAGTCCGCAAACTAAGAAGTTTGCGATAGTTCTCAAATTTATTAAAGACGCCAAATGTCTGGCGAACATATGATGAGTGGCGAACCTTTTCAAAAGCTATACGTTGTCCATTGCACTTCATTTCACCTTCCACCCTATAGCATATTCCTTTGGCAACAAACTGAGCTAGTTCATTCATTAGGTCATGCATCACAAACAGCGATTTCTTGCTGCCTCTTAAAGGTTGAAAAAAGGACCGCGATACTAGCTCATTGAAATATAGAAAACCCATCTCTTCCATTCCCTTCTTTCCTTCTGATTGCTGCAAAAAGCCTTCTGCCATCCATAACAAAACTAGCTCGTATTTGTCAAAGATATAGTCCGCCGGAAATATAGAGCAATACGCAAACAAACGCTTTAGATGAGGAGGCAGATGACGATAGCTTAATCTCAAAGCCGGAAGAATGCCAGTCGATTGTTCTGGCAATTCCCAAATCTTGCTGTTTAATATATCTTCCCACTCATTTGGTGTTCCACTTGTGCGCAAGAGGCCTCCAATCGCCTTTGCTGCCAAGGGTAAGCCTTTACACTTTCTGGCAAGTTTCTCGGCGACTATTTTAAAGTTAGGATTCTCTTCAAAATCTCTTGTAGATAATGCATGTCGAGCTAACATAGATAGGCAAATATCATCTGAAAGCTTGTCTAGACGATAAATTTGATCATTGCCTCGAACCTTGCCCATTGTTGACGCCACCTTCTCGTTCCGAGTTGTGACAATAACTACACTGCCAGGTGCCCCAACCAGAAAAGGAGTACGGAGTTGATCCCATTTTCCGTAGTCTTCGTTCCAGACATCATCTAAAACAAGAAGAAATTTTCTGTTGGAAAGTTTCTGCTTTAGTTTCTCTTGAGCCTCGTTTAAGTCCAAGGCCTTAGCCCCAAGAATTCGCTTGGTTATCAGGAAGACATCAAATTCATCAGAAACACATACCCATATCTTGAGATCAAACTGGCCCTGTACTTCATCATCATTGTAAACAAGTTGAGCAAGAGTGGTTTTCCCGACACCGCCCATACCAACTATAGGAATTACAGAGACTTCACCAGCACGTGTTTCGTTTCTCAACAACAACTTGATTACTTCCTTTTTATCATTTTCACGGCCGTAAACATCAGATTCATTCACCAAGGAACTGGTTTCTCTTTCTCCGATTCCGTATGACTTGATCCCCATGGCATTCTTTGTCAACCCCAAAACCTTTTTCCGGGTTGAAAGATCTTGCAATCTTTGAGTGATATCCGCTAACTTGGATCCCATGTTGTAATCATACATGAAATCACTAGCAAAAGTAGTTAAAGTAGGGATGAGGCGGCTTACTTCACTGGTTCTAGCTTCTTGAGCTGCCTTCACAGCTTCACGATGCAAAGCTTTGGTGAGCAAATCGTCGAGTATGTCGTCAAGATCGTAAGCCAAATGTTGGAGATCGTGGAGCCACATCTGTACATCTTCATCTGTGATCTGTTTCTCCTCGGCGTCATTTAGCACAGCTCGAATAGTCTTAAAAGTGTCGCACCACTTCTTGAGTTGAGTGTCAATTCCCTCGAGGCGAGCCATTTTCAACAGCAGGGAAGAGGCTAACTTCTCGATCAGAAGAGTAACAAATGCCGAGACAAAGATTTCTACTACTGCCATTTTGTTTTGCTTGGGAATGGAGAGGTTTGGTTCAATGAGAGAGAGGAGAAGTTTTAAGAAATGAAGATGAGGTTACTGTAGTCACAAAGAAAGATATGTAGTATCACTCAAAATGAAAACTATGGGCTGATAAACTAATTTTCAAATAATTGATGTTTAAAAATAAAATTGATTTAGAATCTTATAATAAGGAATGGTTGAAGTTATAATTTTATACTCACTATTAATTTTTTTTAATTTCATAATTTATCAATTTAATAGTTAGTTTATTATAATATTCTAAAAATGCGTGTAAAAAATTAAATTGATGGAAGATGCATAAGTCATCCATAATAAACCTTATAAAAGTTAAATAAAATTATAATAATTATATGATTACAAATATCGAATTAATTTGAAATTTTGTATCATTTATAAATTTAATAAAAATTGCTTATATAACGGTGAAATTGATAAATTATGAAACTCAAAAAATGTTATGAATATGTGTAAAACTTCTTAATTTTATGCCTATATAACTCAAACCTTACCTCTTATGATATAGTATATTGATTATACTTTAGTGGTGTGTTTTATAATAATATGAAAAACGATAATAAGAATTGTTGATTTTTGTAAGAATATGAAAAATAAGTTGAGATATGCAGCGATATCTCTTCTTGTTTTTTGACTTTATTTTATGTAAAAGAAAAATTAGGTGAAAAAAATCACAAAATATAATAAAGGATGGAAGACAGACTCATAAAAATGATAATGAGATATATAATATTTTATTACATATCTTAACTTATTTTTTGACTTCTCACATAAATTAAATATTTTTTTTCATGTTACTAATAAATAGAACTTAAAAAAGTGACATAATTCTTATTTTAAAAATGTAAGAATAAATATTATTTGAGCATCAAATGTAGAGCAAAAATTTTCTCTGTGGGGATCGATAATAAGTATAATTATGACCTATATATTTACTCCGGAAATTACGCAAAAAGAAAGGAGATTCTTTTTGTCACTATGCAATAATGTACAAAGAGTAGACAAACAAGTAAACAACATAAAATAATTATAGTGATGTACAGCACATGAAGAGACCGATATCTCACCCACCAAGGTCATAATGATAATTGATAAGGAAGAAAATATATTATACCCCCTAGTTGTTGTTAAACAATTAGTATATATTGAACCATTAAAGAAGAGTGGTGATGTTGGCTTTTTATAAAAATTTTGTTAATATTTTTACTTTTATTAATAGTTTTATTTTTATACTTTAATTTTAATAATACTTTCATTTTATTTTTATCACTTCCACCATTCTCACTTATTTCTTATTTTTGGGAATAAATCCCCTCCTTAATTAATTAACAATAACATTAAGTACATCTATAATACAAATTAGAGTTTTACCATTCATCGACAACGACTACTAACTTTAATAATCTAATGGTTACAAACTATTTGCATAAATTCAAGGGTTTAGATAAGTTGTGGCAATTATGTAATCTATAATACGAATTAGAGTTTTATTATTCATTAACAACGAGCGCTAACTTTAATAATTTAATGGTCACAAACTATTTGCATAAATCTAAGGGTTTAGATAAATTGTGGCAATTATGTAATATTCAACAATACTAAAGGTCAAATTTAATACATTTCTTAAAGGATAACAATTCACAAACTACTACTCCTTCCCACACCCTTCCCCCCGGTTATTGTCTTCCTTTTCAAAAAAAAATTGGTGTTCTCTAAAATAATAATAAAATAAAAGTATTTTTTTTAATAAAAATGTTATTGAAGAAATTAAAGATATTTGTATTGCAAAAAATATTAATAGATTCAATTCCAATGGTATTTTGATTATGTGGACCAAATAAGAACGGTCATTGCATGAATAATGGATATGACTTTACGGGAGGATAAATTGCAATCCTCAACTTATGACTCATTAGTCACTACCCGGGGCAAGGGAAAAAAAAAACTAAATTCATGAAAAAGATAAGGGTTAAAGTATAAGCAGAATTAGGCCCGTCGATTGAGCTGAGTAAACACAAAGTTCACTCAGTAGGCTCGTTAAAAGTACGATCAAGTTTAATTGAGTTTGAGTTTGAGTTAGTCTGAGCGTGAATAATTTTTGTTTCATTTTGTATTAAATTTCAAGCTGGACTTGATCATCAACGAGTTCAGCTTGAATTAGGCGCATTTGCACATTTCAAGGATATAAGCATTCTATAATTTACCAAATTATTAAACACACTTTTTTTAATACTAGCAATTATAGATACATTTGACGTTAAAGCTGGAGGAGAGCTAGAGTTAGGGGTTTGGGATTCGGCTCCCTTGTAGTATACAAGGGTAGATTGTGATGCCCCAAATCTCGTTTAGAAGATTTTTACCTCCGAAACCAATTTGTCATTGATAGCATATGCCGACGGAGAGTAATATTAAAATTTTATAAGTTAATTTAAACTAGTTAGTTTGATTAAGAAAAATACATCTTAGAATTTTTTACAAAAAATCAACATAGTTTACTCTATTTTATCAATAACCAAAACATGTATAAATAATACTTCATCAACTAATATTTATGAAAAAGGTTAATATTTGATGTAAAAAAAAAAGGTATATTTTAGTCTAGTATTTTATACATTAAAAAGCATATATTATTACTATTTTTCTATTTTTAATATTTTTCAGGTGCTATGAAAGAAATGAAGAATATTAGCTTTTGAACAAAGCATTTCGGATTTAAAATAAAAAAGTTACGACAAAAATAAAATTGAAAACATAATAATAAAGAAGGCAGTCCTTAGCTTAATCTGCAGCAACTAGTATTTACAACATGGATGCGTGATCAAAACTTGGCTGCATCATTTATTTTTGGTCAAAAGCAGCCTTTGGCAATCATCTTAATCAATTATTAATTATAAAAACAAGGGGGCAGCGCAGCAATTTTGGGGCACGGCCAAACTTCTTCCCCTTCTTTCTTTAATTTTTCTTTTTCTTTGCTTGAGGAGATTTGAAGAGTAATTTATTAGTTTTTTAATTTAATGTCATGTGAATTTTCTTTTAATTTTATTTGTGTTAGTATAAATTTGTGCTAGAGTTATGATAAAAATATATTTAATTAATTCAATTGCACATTAATAAAAAAAAACTGCCTATTGATGAGTACAAACAAATGTAAAATGAAATAGTAAGCACCCAACTAGAGGCAAGTAGTAGACCGTTAACATGCACTTCCAGCCCTCTGGACAATGAGTCCCGCACTATACCTGACCCATTGTCGTTCATATAACGGCCAACCCTGACTCTTAATAAGTTTTTCCAATTATCTCATAATATCACTTTTTTTGTCACAACTTTATTATAACATCAAAGAAATCCTCAAAATTCGTTAGACCGAACTGCGCGTGAAGCCCTCCTTCCTTCAGGGGGGTCCACATATGACCACCTCCCCTCGGGTAGGAACAAAAAACAATAATTTCTCCGCTTCATGTAGAAAGAAGCACCACAAGGTTTTTTTTTAGCAGAAATACATCACAATTGTCTGCATAATATTATCAAGGAGATGACATATACATAACTTCTAAAGTCCTACTTTATATTTACACCATGCTACCATTACATAAACAAGAAGACCCATTCACATGATTGAAACTACCCACTACAGCCACATCTTAAGGAATTTAGAAATAAAATTAAAGTGTGACACCACCATCTTAAAGCAAATAAACCCACTTTCATTGCAAGCAATGAATGGCATGCGAGCTTCAGTTGCGCATACTTGGGGGCACAAGCCGTTGCGCATTTCAGAGGTACACAAGTATACAACACAGTATGGGATTTACTTTATATTTACTCCACGCTAACATCTACGCCATTTTGGTACTAACTCAACAGAAATGTCCCATGCTCAGGCACTATCTTACCACGACAAGCAGCTTGACCAGATTTCTGAGGTCTCATGCCCTTTCTTTTTGCATAAATCCTTGACAAGTGGAATCACACAATGAAAATCAATCGTAAAGCAATAAGGAAATACAGGGTTATAAATTCATGAATAATTTCACTTTCCAGAAAATATCATGACGTATATGTCATTCTTACTTATTAGTTAGACAACTTTATACTGCATAAGAAATGAGTTAAAACTAATAAAAGTAGCAAAATATGTCCGGAACCAACACATACCTGACTTGTGATTTACTCAAATTGCTGATTTGAGAGCGAACACTTTTAAGAACTGAAATAAGTAGAGTATAATGCCTGGTAGCACCACCAGATTCGACTAAAGCACCATTTATTCATGATACAGCTGGCATAGCATATAAACACAGAAAACTTGAGCAAAAGTAATATAAGTTTTCCAGCCATAACGAGAAAATGATTCTTCACCGAGGAAAATGTATAAAATCCTAAATAAGAATTTAATAAACAGCTTGCGTTGATTGCAACCTACATAAACTAAATAAATCACATCTTCAACCTACACAAAGCAATTTTGCATATTCGAGACCTACACAAACATCTAAGACTAATTTTTCGAAAATGGAATTTCCATTTGCCGAGACTAAAGAACCTGACAAGACTAGAAAAACTAGCAGAATCCACACATAGAGAACAATAAAAGTCACGGTCAAGGACATGCTCTCTTGTTGCTGCAAGAAGGGCATTTGTACTGCTTAATATGCTCGGCCCTTGCTGGGGTTATCTTGACGCACTTTCCATGGAACCACTTCTCACAGATATCACAGCAGATCCAGAACTCAACAGAGGCGTAGTTTTCTCCGCATGCACCGTGTGGTGCATCCCCGTGTTCATCCTCCTCCTCCTCTTCTTCTACACCCTCTTCTTCCTCGTCTTTTGGTGGTGGTGCACCTTTTGGATACTTGGGCTGAGATTCCGTGCCCCGCTGATTTAACATGAAAAAAAATGATAATAATAAACAACAAAACACAAGGTATCAGTATAAACAAATTATACAAGCAGTTAATGAAACCAACAAGGACATGACGGAAAATCCGCCTTTGAGTCCCAATGGCCAAGAGATAATGATTTCTTCCAACCACAATCCTCTCCATAATAATTGGTTGGACTTGTTGTACATGAACTTCATATACCATCCAAAATGGTAGCACATGAATAACTTCATATACGTATTCTTAATGTGAAACTAGATTCAGCCCCTTTTTTCATAATCGTTAACTTTTGCACCATCTATGTGGGGAAATCTCAAAGAAATACATTAATACGGGGCTTTAAGTCAAAGGATTACTTTAAGAGAATTAGACTTTGCTCCTTAATGATTATGAAAACAGGGGAACTCTAATTTCACGTAAAAATAGGGGGCAAAGTCAAAAACAGCTCCTTTTTTGTGTGTATACATGTGGGTTTCATTTTGAAGTAACAATTGTCCTAGGTGGCAAGAGTCGCTTCAAGTGAAACCCACACCAATCTTCACTTTACATTGATGTCAAGTGCTGAATATCTATTCAACGGTAAAACAAACAAAGCCCTTTTAATACCTTAGAGTTTGACTTAGATTTGCTGCTGCTGTGATTTGAGACAGGTGACTTCTCCTTCGTATGCTTCTTCGCAGCCGTCACAACTTCAAATATTGTTGGGAGATCATTTATCATGTTAAAAATCCGTTTTCTGCATCACCAATAACCCACACAATGTCAAAGGAAAAAGATGATGAAATCATAGTAACGGTACCCCAGAACGCAAACAATTTCTTTAGCTACAATATGAAAATTATAAATCTGACTGATGGCATTTTGTTTTCTTGCCTGAATCTGATTACTAAATCTTTAGTCCAAAATCAAAATCGGAAATATATATATATAGCGGCGAAAGAAGAACCTTTTTCTTGTTTTTACCCACAACCACCGCAGACTGGCTCGTCCTTGGGGCTATGGGAAGGATTTTATTTTTTATTTTGCTAAAATGCACTATTTGGATAGACATCGAACATATTACTTCAACCATTTTGCCCTTCTTCTATCTTTTAAAATATGACCAAAAAAGTTGGATTCAGGAAGAAATTGTCCAACCAATCAGACTTCATTAATCACTATAAGAGGTAAGAGAGCCTCTAAATGATTCATAGGCAATTTAAGACGTTACTTCTGAATAGTTAACCAAAACAAACACTTCAACTTGCCTCCTATGTCTGAACTTTTGGCCATTCCGACTTCAGAGGGTCAAAACACACACCTCTTATCAAAAACAGATGTAAGACAGTCAGTTTATTTTTAGAAAAGAATAGGAAAAGGAAAAGGTAATCAGGCATTAACAAACACAAACAACAGCTCACTATATATACAGAAAGAAAATAGAACCATAACAAAATAAGAAAAACTACATGAGTAACCAATTGCTCCGAAATAAAGCTACATGCTGAACAAGTAAAGCCTCATGATCACCTTTTTCAGTTTTCTTTTATATGAATAGTTAAAGATATTATTTTAAGAAGACACCCCGATTTTTGGACCTCGAGTACCATTAATCCACACGTACTCAGCCATCTAACTACCAGGTGTGAAAATTTTAAAACCATATTTACCTTTAAACTAATACTCGAAAACCAAAATATAAACTTATAAAGTGGTGTATGGTACACAATTAAAAAGTTTTACATATGTATGAAAACAATTATATATAGATACAGATATAGATATTAGCAGATAAAGTAGTGTATAATACACAAATCAAACGATTTACACGTTAACGAAAACAAAAGTATATAGACATATGTGAAAGAGATATATCCGAGGACTATTCATATATTATGATTTGTACTTGGATATCTTATGCTTATTTTCATTAATAAAGTTTATTTTATTTTACTTTATATTCTCTTGTAAATAATATATATTAATACTAGTTCATCAAGTACGTGACTTGATTGTGGGATGTTAGTAATGCTATAATAATATTATTTAGATGTCCCTAGTCATGTGTCAATAACCTAAGATCACATTGAAATAATGATTAGAGTATGGGTCAGCTGATGACTATGTTCCACAAGTCATGGATATGAAGATATCAAACTGAACATATTGATACTTGTTAGGGAACAAAGTATTGGACCGACCCACTTTGGGGACACTGCGAGGAGTGTTACATAATGTCATCAGTGATGTTCCCCATTTGTGATATCGTATTATCCTCAGACCTGAGATCGTCATGGTTACAAACATAGGGATTAGTATGTCAGGCATCATCAAACGTTGCTCTTGACCGAGTAATTATAAAGATGATGATCAAGCATACTATAAACTATGTAGAGGTATGTGGTTGATCAAGATGGGATTTGTCACTCTCATATAATGAGAGAGATATCTTTTGGCCCCTTGATAAGTATAATTAATATTTGCAAGGCCATGCGCAAATGAGGTGTCATTTGTATTAGATTAATTATACTTAGAGAACAAGAAATAAAGATTGAACTATACAAGAATGACACTTGCCTAGTCTTGTGTTCAATCTAGATATCGGTTGACAAAAGAAATTTATATGTGGAATATCAATTTAAGGTTGTGTCGTTTTGACCTTTATACCCTTTGGGTAGTAGTAATGTTTTACTAGAGACCGCTTACTAATCGTATAATAAAACGGGCTTTTGATTATACTGTCAAAGAGTATAAACCTACAGGGTCGCACACCAAAACGAGTTAGATCAAAACGAATTAAAAACGGGCCAAGTTGGACTTGGGCCTAATTCGTTTTGTTGCTTAGGGTTTCTCACTAGGGTTCCCCTTTAAAAGGGAACCGTTGTTCTTCTTGGCCGTCTAAAAGAGTGATAGAGGCAGAGAACGAAATAGGTGTGAGAAGAACCTTAACGGCGCTAGTACACCAAGCAAGGATCCGATCTCGTTCGTGTGTGCATACCGTAAAGGCGTTGTATTTTCGACGCTAGAACGACAACAACAAAAGGTTCTATCCACCGTGTTCATCACCTTTAATTCGAAATCTCATACAAGGTATGTTTTCTATCGATTTTTATTGAACAGTATAGATCCTAGGGTTTAACGATTAATGCATAAATTAGTGTACGTGATGCATGATTATTGCCTTAATTCCCAACAATGGTATCAGAGGAAGGTTATTTACTGTTCTTTAATTTTCGATCATGATTATCGTCGTTTGTAACATGAAGATATGTTCCTGTTTAAATTTCAATTAATATCATATTCGGATTATAGTATCATGCTAGGTTTCATTAATATCGATTAATAGATTAATCGTTTTCTGTAGCATGTTTTTATTTTCGTTAATCAGTTTACATATATGATATGTTAATTTATAATCTGATTAATAGAGATCTGATATGTCAAAAACGCAATTACTGGGTGACTATTATCGACATGTTTATAATTGAGTTTAAACAGTTTCGGTTAGGGTTCATCTTTTGGCATGTTATTCGATTAAGATCTTTTATGCTGTCATGATTTTAATTCCGCAATTATCATACAAGCATGTCAGAATCGTTCTGTTAGGGTTTACGCAATCGTTATAGACCTAATAAGATCACGGCTATAGGGTTCTTCGCGATTAATTTGATTAATGAGATAGGGCAGATTAATATGATTAATCTAGACGAATCTGTCTAATAAGGTTAGACACGTTTCTGGAGAAAATAATTTAAAATCTTTCTAATCCTCCACGGTGGCAGAAGTGTGATTCTCTTGGAGGTCATACACCGAGCCCGCTGACCGGTCAGCGGGACCGCCGCCGGGGTGTCCCCCCCCCCCCCCCCCCCCCCCCGACCCCGGTTGGGCCACTGCCCCTCGACCCCTTAGTGTTTATTTAATAATTGATTAAATTCAATTTTTGCCTTTATGCGTGTATGCAATATGTTATGTTTTGGGATAATGCTAACTTGCAGGATTATGATTTATAGTGATATAGTATAGCCAAACTAAATACGGCCTGCGTGTCGTCTTGTTTTTATTGTAATATAAATACGACCTGCGTGTTGTTTTGTGTTTTACAATGTAATTTTATATTACTAGTCTCTTGTATTAGGCTGTACAAATTTTGTATATTACCTCGCATAGAAGATGGAGGATCCCTTATCACAAGAGAAGATAGCCAAGAACTTTGGAGTGTCCAAAGTTACAAAGGATGGAGAGCAAAGTTAATTAGTAGCTTTAAATTTTTGGCCATGCTATATCACATACTTATTGCTTTATGCTTGTTTAAATATTTTGTTGTATTATTTTGAGACTGCATAATTATGTCCCTAGAACAAAAGAAATTATTTGCGCCTTTCCAACATTGATAACTATTAATTTTATGATTATTATAGAAGACGCCTGCCAAAGCGGGGTTATCTTAGATCATCATAAATTAATAGTATGGAAATCGGACATCCATAAGTCAGAAAGGTGTTGGTTTGATTTCACAAGGCCATCAAAACGGTTTTGGGCCTTGAGGCAAAGTGTTGAGAAGCCGAAACATAAGATGTAAAACTCAACAAACCAAGAGTTACATAGAATGTAATTAACAAATGTTGCTTACCTAATTAACAAAGTTTAAGTGAAAAGCCAAAGCTTTCTTAATACCTTGTGTAATATGGATCTTGGACCTACTATGTCCTATTGGGACAATTGCATGTAAGACATAGTAGGAATTTTTTAAATAAGCATATTAAATGTTTGCATATGTTATTTTGCTGTAAATAGATGACGAACAATAACACAATCGCTTTTTCGTTGCGATCTGTCCTTGAGAAGGAAAAACTAAATACAACCAACTTCCTAGACTAGTTTAGGAATATGAGAATAGTTCTCAAGCAGGAGAGGAAAGATTATGTCCTCGAAAATGCTATTCTTGAAGAACCAACAGCTAATGCCCCTTGTGCGCAGAGAGATGCATATCAGAAGCATCTAAATGATGATTTAGATGTTTCATGTCTCATGCTTGCTAGCATGAATGCTGATCTGCAGAAGCAATTTGAAAATATGAATGCTTTCGACATGGTTAAGGAACTTAAGAGTTTGTTTCAGGAACAAGTTCGAGTCGAACGCTTCGAGACTACTAAGTCTTTGTTTTCATGCAAGCTTTCCGAGGGAGGTTCAATAAGTCCTCATGTACTCAAAATGATTGGGTACATTGATCACTTAGAAATGTTGGGGACAACCATTAGCCAAGAGTAGGCCACTGGTGTCATTCTTCAGTCGCTGCCTGAGTCATATGATGGTTTCATTATGAACTTCAATATGCACAGCCTGGAAAGGACATTAACTGAGCTGCATGGGATGCTGAAAACAGCTGAGCAGAACATTGTTAAGAAATGTAAGAACAATGTTCTGATGGTTCAAAAGGGAAAGGGTTTCAAGAAAGGTGGAAATGGCAAAGGAAAGTCCAATGCCAAAGGCAAAGGTAAAGCTCCAGTTAAAAACTGGAAGAACAAGAAGCAAAGTTCTGAGCCAAAGCCCAATCCACAAGCTGAAATGGTATGCTTTCATTGCAGTGAGAAGGGTCATTGGAAGAGAAACTGCAAGAAGTATCTTAACGACAAAAAGAAGGGACTAGCCCCTTCGTCTTCAGGTACTTACGTTATAGAAGTAAATGTTACTTCAGCTTCTTCTACTTCTTGGGTATTAGATACTGGAAGTGCATCTCACATTTGTGCAAATGTACAGGGACTCAAAAGGAGTAGAAAGCTGGCTAAAGGAGAAGTGGACCTACGCGTTGGAAATCGAGCAAAAGTTGCCGCTTTAGCTGTAGGAACATTTGATATTCCTTTGCCTTCAGGATTGATTTTAGAATTAAATAATTGTTACTATGTGCCTGTTTTTAGCAGAAACATCATTTCTATTTCTTTGTTAGACGAAGAAGGTTTTGAATTCAATTTTACGGACAAACGTTGTTCATTTTCTTTGAATAATATGCACTATGGTTTTGGACAATTATTGGATGGTCTTTATATTCTAAATCTTGAAATACCTGTTTATAACGTAAATAATAAGAGAATCAAGTCTGATGATTCGAATCCTACTTATTTATGGCATTGTCGTTTAGGCCATATAAATGAGAAACGCATGATGAAGCTCCATAAAGATGGTCTTCTAAATTCATTTGATTACCAGTCTTTTGAACAATGTGAATCTTGTTTATTGGGAAAGATGACTAAGAGTCCTTTCAATGGTAACAATGATAGGGCAAGTGATCTTTTGGCCCTCATTCACACTGATGTATGTGGACCACTAAACACAACTGCCAGAGGAGGATATCAGTACTTCATCACATTTACTGATGATTTCAGTAGATATGGTTATGTTTACTTGATAAAACATAAATTGGAATCTTTTGAAAAGTTCAAGGAATTTCAAAATGAGGTACAAAATCAACTTGGCAAGACTATTAAAGCTCTTCGATCAGATCGAGGAGGAGAATACTTAAGCCAAGAATTTAATGATCATCTTAAGAGTTGTGGCATTGTTTCACAACTTACTCCACCAGGAACACCACAATGGAATGGTGTATCTGAGAGGAGAAATCGAACTCTGTTAGACATGGTTCGATCAATGATGAGTCAGACATCTCTTTCAATATCCTTTTGGGGATATGCTCTTGAAACTGTAGCGTTCACACTAAACAGATCTCCATCTAAGGCTGTAGAAAAGACACCTTACGAGTTATGGACTGGAAAGGTTCCAAGTCTGTCTTTTCTGAAGATTTGGGGTTGTGAAGTTTTCGTCAGACGACTAAACACAAATAAATTGGAACCCAAATCTGATAAATGCTTCTTCGTAGGATATCCTAAGGAAACTAAAGGATATTATTTCTATAATCCAACCGAGAACAAAGTGTTTGTAGCTCGAAATGGAGTTTTCTTAGAAAGAGAATTTCTTTCCAAAGAGAACAGTGGGAGCACGAAACATCTTGAAGAAGTTCGAGATGATAGTAATAATCTTAATGAAGAGCCCCAGCAAAGTATGCAAGTAGTTGCAGAAACTCCAGAAGAAGTAACAGTCTTACGAATGTCAAATAGGCCACGTCGAGAACCTGAGAGATTATCACTTTTCGTCTCAGATGAGCAAGACATAGTGTTGTTAGACAACAATGAGCCCTTGACTTTCAAAGAAGCAATGGAGATTTCTAGTTCCGAGAAATGGCTAGAAGCTATGAAATCCGAAATAAAATCCATGCATGACAACCAAGTATGGGACTTGGTTGACGTGCCAGATGGCTGTAGAGCCATAGGTTGCAAATGGGTTTTCAAAATCAAGATTGATAAAGATTGCAAGATCGATGTCTATAAAGCTCGATTGGTTGCAAAAGGATATCGACAAATCCATGGTATTGACTATGATGAATCCTTTTCGCCAGTTGCCATGTTTAAATCAATCCGGATCTTTTTAAGCATTGTCGCATATTATGACTATGAAATATGGCAAACGGATGTCAAAACTGCTTTCCTCAATTGATACCTTGAAGAAGATGTGTACATGACACAACCTGAAGGTTTTGTTGATCCAAGAAATGCTAACAAGGTATGCAAACTTAAGAGATCCATATATGGTCTTAAGCAAGCATCTCGGAGCTGGAATCTTCGTTTCGATGAAACAATCAAAGAGTTTGATTTCATAAAGAACGAAGAGGAACCTTGTGTGTACAAGAAAACTAGTGGGAGTGCGACAGTCTTTCTGGTATTGCATGTAGATGACATACTACTCATTGGGAATGATATTCCTATACTTGAGTCTGTTAAGACCTGGCTGGGAAATTATTTCTCAATGAAAGATTTGGGCGAGGCAACCTACATATTAGGGATCAAGATCTATAGAGATAGATCAAGAAAACTAATAGGACTGAGTCAAAGTAACTACATTGACAAAGTTTTACGTAGGTTCAGCATGCAAGACTCTAAAAGAAGGTTCTTGCCAATGACACATGGCACAACACTCAGCAAGACTCAGTGTCCTCAGACACAAAATGAGCGGGATCGCATGAGTAGAATCCCGTATGCTTCGGCTATAGGTTCTATCATGTATGCTATGTTGTGTACTCGTCCCGATGTGGCATGCGCATTAAGCGTGACTAGCAGATGCCAGTCAGATCCAGGTGAGAGTCACTGGACCGCTGTCAAGAATATCCTCAAGTACTTAAAAAGAACTATGGATATATTCTTGATTTATGGTGGGGAAGAAAAGTTGGTTGTAAATGGCTACACTGATTCTGGGTTTCAGTCAGATAAGGATGATTTCAGATCATAATCCGGTTTTGTGTTTTGTCTCAATGGTGGAGCTGTGAGTTGGAAGAGTTCTAAGCAAGCCACAGTTGCTGATTCTACAACAGAGGCTGAATATGTTGCTGCTTCAGAAGCAGCAAAGGAAGCAGTATGGATAAAGAAGTTTATCACTGAACTTGGTGTCATTCCTAGTAGCACTAATCCAGTGGATTTGTATTGTGACAACAATGGAGCTATTGCTCAGGCTAAAGAGCCAAGGTCGCACCAAAAGCCCAAACATATTCATACACGTTATCACCTCATTCATGAGTTTATCAGTAATGGTGATGTAAAGATATGCAAGGTTCCCACAGACGAGAATGTAGCTGATCCTTTGACTAAGCCACTTTCTCAATCTAAACATGATCGTCATTTTAGTGCACTAGGCATTCGTTTTATGAATGAATGGTCCTAGTACAAGTGGGAGACTGAAAGAGATATGCCCTAGGACTATTCATATATTATGATTTGTACTTGGATATCTTATGCTTATTTTCATTAATAAATTTTATTTTAGTTTACGTTATATTCTCTTGTAAATAATATATATTAATACTAGTTCATCAAGTACGTGATTTGATTGTGGGATGCTAGTAATGCTATAATAATATTACTTAGATGTCCCTAATCATGTGTCAATAACCTAGGATCACATTGATATAATGATTAGAGTATGGGTCAGCTAATGACTATGTTCCACAAGTCATGGATATGAAGATACCAAGCTGAACACACTGATACTTGTTAGGGAACAAAGTATTGGACCGACCCACTTTGGGGACACTGCGAGGAGTGTTACATAATGTCATCAGTGATGTTCCCCATTTGTGATATCGTATTATCCTCAGACCTGAGATCATCATGGTTACAAACATAGGGATTAGTATGTCAGGCATCATCAAACGTTGCTCTTGACCGAGTAATTATAAAGATGATGATCAAGCATACTATAAACTATGTAGAGGTATGTGGTTGATCAAGATGGGATTTGTCACTCTCATATAATGAGAGAGATATCTTTTGGCCCCTTGATAAGTATAATTAATATTTGCATGGCCATGCGCAAATGAGGTGTCATTTGTATTAGATTAATTATACTTAGAGATCAAGAAATAAAGATTGAACTATACAAGAATGACACTTGCCTAGTCTTGTGTTCAATCTAGATATCGGTTGACAAAAGGAATTTATATGTGGAATATCAATTTAAGGTTATGTCGTTTTGACCTTTATACCCTTTGGGTAATAGTAATGTTTTACTAGAGACCGCTTACTAATCGTATAATAAAACGGGCTTTTAATTGTACTGCCAAAGAGTATAAACCTACAGGGTCGCACACCAAAACGAGTTAGATCAAAACGAATTAAAAACGGGCCAAGTTGGACTTGGGCCTAATTCGTTTTGTTGCTTAGGGTTTCTCACTAGGGTTCCCCTTTAAAAGGGAACCGTTGTTCTTCTTGGCCGTCTAAGAGAGTGATAGAGGCAGAGAACGAAATAGGTGTGAGAAGAACCTTAAAGACGCTAGTACACCAAGCAAGGATCTGATCTCGTTCGTGTGTGCATACCGTAAAGGCGTTGTATTTTCGACGCTAGAACGACAACAACAGAAGGTTCTATCCACCGTGTTCATCACCTGTAATTCGAAATCTCATACAAGGTATGTTTTCTATCGATTTTTATTGAACAGTATAGATCCTAGGGTTTAACGATTAGTGCATAAATTAGTGTATGTGATGCATGATTATTGCCCTAATTCCCAACAATATGAACCATTATTTGTTACACAACTTAAAACTTTTATATATGTATTAGAGAGAAAGGAGGAAAAAAGGAAAAGTACAAAGAGAAGGTGGATATGGACAAGTTATCCAACGAATTAACAAGCAGCTTTCCAAAACAGAAAGAAAAGAACATATCCAGACGTAAGAACCTAAATCAGTTAAGAGTTTCCATCACTGCATCTCCAAAAAGAAATGCTTTTCTTTTTAAATCCAATCATTATTCAGTCTATAACGAGGAACAACATTCAAAACTAGGCCCAAACTTGTTAACAAATAGAGATGTATTTTATCATGTCACGTTAACTACTCCAACCAACCCTAAACTCAATTTATGTTTTCTGTAACCAATTCTAGAAAATTGAAATATATTAAATGCATATGCAAATTTCATATCTCTTTAGTTAAAACCATAGCAATGTCTACTTCTTCTTTTTTCCCTAAAGGGAAGGTCCGAGTCTATTTCATGAACTTCAAATAACTAATAAACCCTCCCCGCCCCAGGTGAGACTCAAACTTGAGATCTCCCAGATCCGGGTGGGCACCTTTATAACTAGGCTAACCCACTCGAGCAAGTCTACCTTATTTGACATGGATGAAAGTTTATTAGCATATATAATAAACGAATATATAAGATAGTGCACGTTAAAAACGAGTATGATAACT
Source organism: Lonicera japonica (assembly GCA_021464415.1). Classification (NCBI taxonomy): domain Eukaryota; kingdom Viridiplantae; phylum Streptophyta; class Magnoliopsida; order Dipsacales; family Caprifoliaceae; genus Lonicera; species Lonicera japonica. The sequence continues at coordinate 22,340 of JAKCWG010000623.1, read as the reverse complement.
ATACACAATTGCCATATCCCATTCAACGTGCCTAAGAACTGCTAGCACCATATAATAAAGGAGGGCTGAGAAACTGAATTAGTTAGGGGGAGGTGAAACCAGTAACTAAAAAGCAATAATCACTCCCCGTCTTACTGTCCCATATTTTATTTTTGGTATATGTCAAATATATTGTCCCATTCTGCTTTTGGACATAATCAATGTACCAAATATCACAATATAGAACCACCATTGATTAGGTTGAAACAAGTGATTCCTTAAAAAGTACCAAAGTCAAAGTGCGACTATTAAGTGAAGCTAAGCATCTATAATCGAATAAAAAAGGAAAAGTTACCCATCAGCTCTATCAAATCCAATCTAGCACCAAAATAGAAGGCAACAGCAAGTAACCAAGCATCGCTGTGGACAACAACCAAAGATAACCAGTCCTTTTCTTGCAATCCGTCTCTAGCAAAGTTAATGCCCAGTGCAGGCTCCGGAAGCTCTGGAGGCACCTCTTCAGCTGGTAAATTCACTTCCCACTGCTCATTTGGAAATCCATAGAGGCAAAGATTTTCCTTATCTGTAAAATTAAACATAAAATAGACGAGTTTCAATCAAGAGAGTTTGCTTCCTTGAAAACCTCAAATGTCAATTGAACAGATAATCTAGCATGAAGTGTACAACAATGTCATTAGAGGCTAACACTCCTGTCCTAAATTAAAAGTCCATTTCACATTTTAATTTTTTAAAGGAATGCACATAAATTTCAAAATGTTCAATGGTAAAGGAAACAACTTGTAAGGATACATAAATCAGATGAAAGATGGGACGAGACTTAACAATAATATATTTTTTTCAAAAAGAACACAAAACAGAACTCCAACAGTGTGCGAAGAAATAGAAACAAACTAGGAAGTATCGGAAACTATGTGCAAACTTCCAAAACAGGATTTCTCATTATACATATAAAGACACAAAAATGCACACACAAGCAATAATGACAGTAACTAGGCTAAAAAATCAACCAAGCATCTACAATGCAATTTTCACTGGGAAGCATGTTACAATCCAATATTTTCACGTCCTGCAAAAAGCGCACTTGAACTATTGTTGGAATTTTAGTTAATAAATTAATCCACTAATTTAGTTAGTGGCTTGTGTAGGTAGGGTAGAGTAGTTATTTTAACTTAATTTTAGGAGTTTCAAGTGTAGTGGGTTTCTTTGGGTGGATATCCTTTTATCTATTTAAAGAGTCTTGTGTGAATAAAAATTTATAATCAATTGTTTCGCAATTGCAGTTTAAACGTTGGAGGGGGATAATTTCTCCTATTTCAGTTTATCCTCTTGCTTCTTCAAAGGTTTTTCTACATTTCAACCAGCCAGGGTCCACAAACACACCTTTTTTTTTTGGTATGACACAAACGCATTCAAAGAAAGAGAATATCATCAAAGCACTACCTTGGTTTTCCATTATGAATGTTACTTCTCTCTTATTCCGTTTCACACACACACACATATATATATACTCGTACTCTTTTTTTGATAGAAAACAAGAAAACTTCATTGATCGACAAATTAGTTACAAAAGCAAATACAACACCAAAATTGCTAGAGAGCAGAGGATAAGGCATCCACTGAAAGCTCAAGCACCTGGGAAAACAACCCTTGAATCATGAACTCGCTACCTAGGGGCAAAGGATCTAACGACCCATCACCCAACAAAATTAATACAGTTCAACGAAAACAAAAAACAATCAGTTGCATCGAAAATCTTCAAAGCTTTCGCCCAAGGCCCAACCAAAAAACATGTGAACTCCCAAATATCAATTTGATTTCTGCTTCTATCTTCAAATACCCTCCGGTTACATTCAGACCAAGTCAGCCATGATACTGCCAGCATAGTATAATGCCACAGCTGCTTGACCTTATTATTTTGCCTGAAGTGCCATTTAATAATCAAAAACTCGCTCCATCTCTTACACAATACACACAACGAGAGAGAGAGAGAGAAATGGTCTCCTTACTTGAACCATGTCACACATGCTCATTTTTCCAAAAAAGCCAGCCGTTCTAACATTTTTATTTTGGTAGGATTCCACCTTTCCAAAATTTCCAAATAATGCTGAAAAGGAAACTCAATGATGGGTGTGAAAGAATTTCAAAGAAGGGTATGTAAGAGAATTCAACCGAATAATGACCCACCCAAACTCTTTTATCCTAAGACTCGGGATTGAGGTGGACACTATCAATAGTATTTAACAAACAAATGAAATCATTACACCCCTTATCACTGAAGTTCCTTGAAAAATTCAAATCCCACGAATGATTGAAATGAGTGATCCAAGATATAACCGATTCGATTAGCATGCTACGATTATTCAATAGACGATATAAACGAGGAAATTACTCTTTTAGAGGACAATTACCCACCCAAGTGTCTTCCCAAAACTGAACTCTATCTCCTTTTCCCACAACCAACTTGGTATTTTCCACATAGGATTCCCAACCTCTGGCTATTGATTTCTAAGGGGAGCAGAGTGAAGCATTGAAATCAACATTCACACCCATCCGTTTGAATGAATGCCATACCTACTTGAAATTAAATTTGTGAATATTTAAACCACAAACACCCATCCATTTTTTATAGGACAATTACCCACCCATGTGTCTTCCCAAAACTGAACTCTATCTCCTTTTCCCACAACCAACTTGGTATTTTTCACATAGGATTCCCAACCTCTGGCTAATGATTTCCAAGGGGAGCAGAGTGAAGTATTGAAATCAGCATTCACACCCATCCGCTTGAATGAATGCCATACTTACTTGCAATTAAATTTGTGAATATTTAAACCATAAACTAATTACCCACCCAAGTGTCTTCCCAAAATTGAATTATATATCCTTTTCCCACAACCAACTTGGTATTTTCCACATAGGATTCCCAACCTTTAGCTATTAATTTCCAAGGGAGCGGAGTGAAGCATTGAAATCAGCATTGACATCCCATCCGCTTGAATGGATGCCATACTTGCTTGCAATTAAATTTGTGAATATTTAAACCATAAACACCCATCCATTTTTTTAACCATGCCATACAAATGTATGCTTTGAGCTTAACTAAAGGTAAACAACCTAATGTCTTAAGCATGTAAAGAGGGGACCAAAGAAACACAAGGCAACAATATAAACTGTAACACACTAACACCCTTATTGTGTTATTGTGGTAGGGAATAGAGACATTTCCCATGATGCTGACCCATTCAAAGAAACAATCATTTCATATGAGGAAGAAGAAGAAAGGAATAGGGACTAGGGACATTTCCCATAATGCTGACCCATTCAAAGAAACAATCATTTCATAGGAGGAGCTCAATCTAGGTATTTCATAGGGTATTAAAACACGAATAATCAGATGAAAATCTGCATATAACTACATATAATGCACTCATCTCTACAATCATGCATCTGCAAAGATAATCCGCAAAAAAGAGTTACTTATCGAGAAGATTCTGTTTGACATACTTTTAAGCACTTGGGGCAAATAATTCGCTGCTAAATTACTAAAATCTGAGAGAAAAGTAGAACATACTCGTGGAAGCTCAAAAGCAAACATTTTAATATTGATAAATGATTAGGCGAACAACTCCTCCACGAAACTTGATACTATGATCAAGAAAAAGGAGTCATTGATACCATGATAAAAGAATGACACAAGTTCTTCAGTAGAGCCAGAAAAAGCTTCCTTCTTTTAACTAAAGAAAAGACTTCCCCTTTTGAAGGGGTAAATGATATTTTGTTAAGATGATCTCCATGATGAATAGATCAACTCCACCAAATTTCATAAAAAAAATCAACCGGAAAGTGCGTGATTTAAAAATATAAAATTTCAATGGTTAGAAATGCACACGCACACACACACACATATATATATATATACATCAATCTTTAGTTCACTCACTTTTCGATTTAATTTTTTTATGAAATTTGCTGGAGTCAATCTACTCATCACGTAAATCATCCCCACCAAATTTTATCACCCTCAAAAGGGGAAGTCCGTTCTTTAGTTAAAATAAGGAAGCCTTTCTTTAGCTTGACTGTAAAAATACATATATATATAAATATGTTGGAAAGCAATATTTTATTATTTGGTGCTAGTATATTTTATTCAAAGTTATATTAGTTATGGTATTGTTTTGTCTTTGGTCAAAAAACCCAAAACGTATTGTAGATAGGGTATTTATAGTAATGGAGTCTTTCATTAGTTATTTACCCTTTACTTTTCTTTCCTTTATTGTTATCTTAGCGTTTAGTTTGTGTCCTTAAATATCCTTACATTGGGAGTCTTTGCAATATACAATTATCAACACAATTATCCCGTTCTACTTTCCTCTTTATACATTCTCTCATATACAATTAGCCTAAATACATATACAGTCATTTGGGCTTATATGGTGCTTTCCGTATTAGTTTAGACTCATTTTTTTCTGTTCTACTGTGTATATTTGAACACAAGTTGTGTGTTTAGGTTCATTTGGATCTTCTTTGATAGTTCTTATTAGATGTTATTTCATTGAGGTGCAAAGTTCTTATTAGATGTTATATCATTGAGGTGCAAGGGAATATCCCATCTCTGGGAGCTCTATGTGAAATATTTTGATGGCTTCGTTGGGAATATGAGAATGAGAGTGACTTATCTTATTTAGAGTCCTTGAATAAGACTGTATTAGGCTATAGCTATGCCCAACTACGGATTTTGAAGCAGTAGAAGTTTAAGGTTTAGTCAACCTTGTTGTGCCTTTAAGTCTCTCTAGCACTATGTTTTTCTTAAATGTGAGCAAGACTAGTGATCTTTCTTCCTCATCATCAATTTTAGGTTTTCAGCAGCTTTTAAATGTTTGAAATTTGTAATTGAGCTCTATATGGTATTTTGGCACTATATACTTTATAGTCTTCATTCCTTTTTCTAACAAGCCAACATCAGTCAAACCTCGCGTCTTAGAAATAGAAATAGAGGAAGATAATAATTACTGTAATATAGAAGGAAAACAGAAGACCACGAAAGTTTGTTCAGCTTTTGATGTATAATCCATCAGGCCACGTACTACTTGCCTCATTTATTAAAAAAAATAAAAAAAATAAATTGTCCTTATGAATCATTAAATTGCTATTTGCCATAGATTGTCTTTTCACAACTTAATTCACTACACTAAAGTATATGCCTTAGTTTGAGCAAGAACTTGCTTTGGGCAGCATTAAGTCTTTTCACGAGTAAGATTGTCTACAAATACATACAATATACAAAAGAATAATGTAGAAGATTGTCTGCAAATACATACAATTTACAACAAAATAATGTAGATTATAATGTGTAAACTTCTACTTGTTCTGATAACTCATCCATAATTTATATATAAGTTATTTTCCAATTATCCCAAGCTTCTCAATGTTAGTCACATCAAATTCAGAAGTGACTAGCTTTTTACAAATACTGGTTAGGAGAGAGCATAGTCATTTTGAAGGGGTTATCTCAAAAGAAAGGGGATGCCACAAGTCATTGGGATAACTGTCACAAAAAAACATGGCATGGGATGTATACATAGTCATTATAAGGGAACACAACTGATTCCCTTTTTCACAGTACTTGAAGTCATGGTCTTAAGCTGTGTTCCTTTTGGAAGGAAATTATTAATTCAAGAAAGCCGATTATAGGAACAAAATGTCTACGCTTTGCATACATAGATATTATTGGAACAAAATGCATGCATGGATATTATAGGAACAAAAGCCATTTATAGGAACAAAATGTCTAATCTCAACTAGGGCAAACAAAGATCAAATCAAACAACCATGTTAAGACTACCCTTCGCAATGATCAAACTAGACCACGCGTAGAAATCAAATCAATAACAGATATTCCCTTAGAATATTATTTCCAGTAACAACTATGTTAAGATTATCCTTTGCAGAGATTATACTAGAGTACACATACGAATCAAGTCAAAAACAAATATCGCGCTAGAATATTGTTTCCGGTATGGGTGATAATGATATTTCCTAACCCCACCTATACTAGAATTACAACTCACGGACAGACTAAAAACACATTGGTCAATAACTAAACACACTTATTTTACATAAATTCTAGAAGATACGAACGAGTTCTCACGGTAACATCATGATTTTTAGACCACCAATTTACTAATTTTTAGACTGAACAATTCTAAGGGAAAAGAGAAGGCCGGTAAATTCAAACGCAATATTCAAGAAATGTTAATGAAGAAATGATTTACATTTGGACAAGCCAAATATTCATGATTTTGTAGGTTCGCGCACTACGGACAAAAATAATGCCAAACTGCAAAACAACAAATAAATTTATCAAACACAGTAACAAATTGGAAACCATAAGAATCACATTCTTTTAGTGCATAAAGAAGCAGTGCAAAGCCACTCTTTACTAAAACCACTACAGCTTTTCAAGCAAAACTTAATGAGTAAATGAATTTCTCTAAACTCAAACCTAAATAGTTGAAAAAATGCAATCAGAAATTAAATTGATGGAAATAAGAAAGCAAGCTAAATGAATTTTTCTAAACTCAAACATTTACAGTAACTTAAATGAAAATAGTTGAAAAAAATGCAATCAGAGATTAAATTGAAGGAAAATAAAAAGCAAGCTAACCAGGGTCACACTACTAATAGAATTCTTCAACATCGGCAAAAACCCGAAAGTCAAGTAAAGCAACATTAAACATACGAAAATACTAAACTTACTTAATTTCCTATTTTACAAACTGTGACTGGATCAAACTGGAGGGCCATACATTCAATACGTTCTCTACTTTTATATTGTACTAATTTTTGTTCACATGCGTTGCACGTAATTTTAGTGCTTAAGAAAGATAATTAATTAAGTCCATTAATAAATTCATACATACTAAGAATTGAATAACTAATATGAAATAAAAATAATCACAAATAAGTAAAAACTAGTGTTTTAAAAGGCACTTGAAGCGTACGTCTTGAGGCGCACGGCAAGAAAACGTTCCGAGGCCTATTTTTTTTTCGGAATTTTGAGTCTTACGCCTCAGGGGAGTGAGGCGCACTCTTCGAGGCATTAGGCCTCGAGGCTCATGAGGTGTTGGCCTGAATAAACTGTGTGGTTTTCGTCTGTTCTGACAAAAAGGAGGAGAATTATAAGCCTAAAAAAACCCAAACCCTTATCGTTGTTTTATAGATCATAGAGAGATGAGAACCTGCGGAGACCTGAGATGACAGACAGAGGAGAACGGTGGCGTAAACAAAACCCTAGCAAAGCAATTTTATCCAGACCTTTCATAAGATATCATTCTTCTTTCTTCGTTCCTGTCTTCTTTCAAATTCTTCTCTTATCCTTTCACACACATACTTCACCTTTAAACCCCAAAGCTTCTGGATGCTTCTTATGAAGTTTAGGTTCCTTTTATTTATAATTTTATTATTACTGCAATTACATCTATCTATCTATTTAATTAATTAATAATTATAACTACTTTATTATAAAATTGAATTATGTAATTCAAATTTATAATAAAGTAATGTCCACATGTATAATATACTTTATATTTTATTTTTAAAAAAATTAATTCTCTAATATTTAGGGAATGAAAAACATTTAAATAGCCTCATTAATTTGTGTAGCATTTGATTCAATACTATTTTCATTCAATAATTATTGCTTTTTTGAATGGCATTTAATATTATGAAAAGTGATAATGTTATTTAAGTTTATTTAATTCGTTTTTTGACATATCTTAGAAATATTTTTAGCATTCTTATACCAACAAAAATTAAACATTTAGTTAAAATGTTGGTATGTAGTGTAATATTATTTGTGAAATATTATTTATATTTTTGTGAGTTTTTATTAGGAAAAAATTAAAATGAAAAATGAGGCTTACGCCTCGAGGCCTACACCTCGCCTCGCCAGAGCAAACCGCCTCAAATCCGCTTCGCATCTTTTAAAACATTGGCAAAAATATAGTATTAAGTGTAAATTTAATTAATAATTATAAGAAAATCATAAAATTGGTCAACTATATAAAAATGTTATAAATACATGATAAAAATTGATCAGACATATAAGAAAGTAATATATTTTTTAAAAAAATTTAAAATTGGTAGATAGTTAATTCTATTAAACATATGTGGATTATTATGCACAGCATCACAAAATACTATAATACTCATATAAATAATATATTATATTGTTTGATGATGTATAAGTTAATATTAAATAGCTTTGTAATTTAATATAGTTCTAATTCAACACAAACTATAACTTATATAATTATTTTAACCAAATAAAGTAGAATTTAAATTTATTTAAAATAGTAATACTCATATAAAAATATATGAAGTTATACACTATTTGAAATACTAATACTAATATAATTCTAACTTGTTTAAGTAATTTAATCAAATAAAGTAAAGTTTAAATTTATTCAGAATACTAATACTATAATATAAAAAATTATAAAGTTATATTACTTTCTCTTATATAAACCTTAGAATCTTGTGTTTAAAATCAATGTCATATTTGTCTCTACGAAAAAAGAAAAAATACTTAAATTATTTACACTTTAATATATAGTATAGATATAGATGCGAATAGCTAGACTTTGCTCAATTTTTGTATACACTTTTTGTATATAAAGACCTGACATCATTCAAATAAAACAACATATTTAATATGTTGTCTGCATTTTTACTATCCGACTGAAACTACAAATAACCATTTTCATTAAAAAATTGTACAAAAATTGAGTGAGATTAATGCTAACTAAACATATTTAACAACAAAATAAAACAAAATTTATATTAATTAAAGACAGTTCGAGTATTGTACTGTTGACCTCCGTCCATTAGAGAATCTATAAAGCACGGATACTTAAGTTAGTGTCGGAGTATCGGTATCGGATACGTATCTGCATAAATATGTGACCGATATAGCGGGAAATGTACACGATACATATTCGAGTATCCATTATTTTTTATTTATTTTTAAAATTTCGGGTAAAAGAGGGATACGGTAAGGATACAGGAGGGATAAGACAGGGTAAGTTTTGTAATTTTTTTTATCAATTAGAGTCGTTTTAAAAATAACAAATAATTCGACTTAGGCTTTCTCTTTATAGTTCAGTGAATAAGCCAACCCATTTATCAGAAGATAAAACGATTAACCAAAACAGTCCATCCTTCGTCTACAATTTTTATTGTTCGGTCTCTATCCTTCTTCTTATATTCAAGTCGGAATATTATATCTACTTTTATGTCATTAAGAAATTAAATTGCTCAACTTTTAGTTTTACTTTTATGAATATTAGTGATATGCTTCATAAATTTATAAATTTTTTATAGATGAACTAGGGTATACCCATGCCATCCGGCACGATAAATTAAATAAAAACTGATAATAAAATAAAAAGAAGTAATGTGTGATAAATCTTAATCGATAAATTTATGTTCAATATATCTTCATGCTAGAAAAATTAAAAGTAGATCGGATTGGACCGTCTTGTCTTTAATTTTTTTAAATCTTTCAATCATATTTATTGATCTTATTTTGATCTCGGCAAAATAAGTTATTAACAAATTAAACTTGTTGGTACTAAAAACAGGGAAGGGTATTTTAGACCACACAGTCAAAATTTTCTAACAAATAATCGGAGCAGTGAAGGTAAATGTGTCAAATTTAAGAGAGTTGAGGATTTATAGAGGATGTTGGCCTCGTATGAGAATACGGGTTAATCCTCCCCTGTGGAACGGAGCTAGGAGCTCAGTTTTCTTTGTATTAATAATAAATTAACAAGTATTACAAATTCACAAAGGCCTCCCTAGCCATTCTATTTTCTTAACACTACAATAAGTGGAGAGCTAAACTAACAATAGTTTAGTCTCCCTAACAGAGGAGCTCTGAAGCCAGCTATTGAGCCCTGCTTATGTCTTTTTGTGCTCGTTTGTGATGTGTTTTTTTTGTCTCTCTCTGATTCTTCCCAATTGAAACTTGATGATCACATGGTTATTGGGAGAAGTAAATGCTCCTTGTATATATATGGCTGGAGGAAACGTGTGGCCAGAGCTTCCAGAGCAGGTCTGGGGCCATGCTTCGACCAGTACCAACTTTGACCTTGCTTCTCTATGAATTCCGGTGCATTAAATGCAGTTGGTGTGCATATAATGAAGGTGACGGGAGTTATGAGCCCTCTGCAGGGCAGGTGACAGTTGCCCATGCCTTTGCTAACCACTCTGGCAGGGTGGTTGGGCAAGAGAGAGAGAGAGCGCTTCAAAGCTCGTCGAAAAAGCTCCGAGGCTCGAGTCTTATAATTTGTCATACGTAAATGACCCTTGCGCAGGTACCCAGCCCTCTAGGGGGCTCTATCCTTTTTATAGAGTCATACTAGGGCTCCTCCGAGCTCCTCGTTCAGAGACAGGCCCAATAGCTGACGTGGACGGCCACGTGTCAGCTCTAGGTTAGTGGGGCAAATCGAATGACGGCCACGTGTCAGCTCTAGGTTAGCGGGGCAAATTGTTGCACCATCATTTGCCCCCTATCATTGACATTTAACTTAGATTAGCTGATTGACGAAGATAAAAACTCATGCTCAATTTTATTCGAAATTGTTTCCTAGTTCTGTTTGATGAGCGATGCATACTAAGGCTCCTGAAGGAGGTCGGACTTGATATTCTTATCGGATCTGGTGGGTATCCCGGATATAAGAGTTTCTGACCTAGCTTGAGGACTTGCGTACTAACCCCGAGCTCCTTGACGCGACTGTTACTACTTAATGAGGTCATGCATGTACGGCTATTCCGCATTCCTTGGAGAACGTGCAGGCGCATGAACAGTTGAGGCTTTTAAAAATACACTTGACTTCTCTTGTACGCCTTATAAAACCCTCCTGCCTTAGAGAAAATCTCTTATTTTTCACTTCTTCTTCTCTCAAACATTAAGCATTTAGAGCCCTTAAAACCTTTACTCAGCGCACCCTCTCTTACTCTGGCTCACAAACCTTCTTTGGATCATAGCTTTAAGAGATTCTCGAGTGTGGCATTGGTAGATTTCATTAACCGTGTTCCATACTTTGCTCTTAACACCTCTCTACACTCCTTAGCCCTTCTTATGGATCACTTCATACATCATGGCCTGAACTTAGAGATTCCTATAGGTACCAAGCAGGGTTCTTCTGCTGGGCATGAAGGCTATTTGATAGGAAATGCGCCCGCTCTCCTCGAGGTTAGGTCCATCGAAAATTGTGGACAGCAAGGAGGAGGTTGTACATATTTGTCTCCCTCCCTCTGTATCGAATGATGCTAAGGATATCCAGAAGTACATGGAGTATCTCAATACATTGGCTGCGTTCCGTGTCCCATCGACCTTTTCTCCGCCTGATATTCCAGATTTCAAGAAGAAATATCAAATTCCTGATTCGGTCAGGATCAAAGCTCTAGACCCCGACGAGAGGGCTTACTACTACAGACCAAGAAAGGTCTGCTTCTACGAAGCTACTTTCGAGCACAAGCTGAGGTTCCCAATCGATGACCACGTGAGAGAGTTGTTGGTAACTATGAACCTTGTTCCTGTCCAAGTTAGCCCGAACATATGGTCTTACTTGATAGGGTTAGTACTGATTTTTAGGGCCATTTTCGTTGGGAGCCACAATATAGCTATAGAGGAGTTCAACTCCCTTTTTCAAATCATAACCAAACAAGATTCCTTAAAGATTTATTTGCTAAATAGACTTAGGACAACTCAAGATAAGTGTTTATGGGTGTTTTCATCATTTCAGTTTTACAGTTAATTAATAACATAAGTTTACGGGAAATAACATTTTCAAAAAATATTTGACTTTGAATTTTCATCTCTATATAATAGGTTTAGAAATTACATACAACTCAACTCTTTCAATAACACTTTCAATTTAGTCATTTTATTATCATTCGTGATAAATCATATCACAATAAAAATTCAAAAATTAATTTGAAGCATCTCATAAATCATTTGCAGTGGTTTTATCAATCGCTGTTCAACTAAATAATAATTTCAATACAATAACATAAAATAATATTAAAAAAATATTTTCTTAATTTAAGGTGTTTCAAACAAACTCAACTTTTGATAAAATACGGAAGTATGCGTACAACTTCCTAAATAACACTTAAAATATATCTTGTGTAGTACTAAATAATTAATTATTTGGTTCAACAATTACTATATTGTGTTTGGCAAACAAATTTTATACCCTTTTCAAAATTGAGAAGTATATCCACCAATTAAAATTAATTTATAATCGTACTAATTTAGATTATATTTTAATTTAGATTCCTAATTGGAATCTACTTCCATTTTAATTTATTTTCTATTTTCTTTTAGGGTGCGTTTGGATTATATAATTGAATTTAACTTTAAAATTCAAAAATCTAAGATTCAAAAATTACATATTTGAAATACAAGAGTCTAAAATTTTGTATTTACTTAACAAATACAAGGAAATTGATTTCTAAATTCAAATATTATTCCATAAAATTTATATTTAATTGATTAGTAGGCTACTTTTATTTTTTGACACCATGGCGGAAGTCAGGCTTACACAAAATTAACCCGTTTGACTCGATCTGCCCCTATTATAGTATTCATTCCATATAATATAGCGTAACTACTATGGGGCGGGAGTGCGTTTATTCATACAATATTCGTGACAGATTGAGATTGAAAAAAAATAAAAGTTGCACCAGGTTGGGATGTGTTTATAAGTGTGTTTGGTCCGGATTTGGACAACGCACGACCCTTTGTCATCTCTAATATTATTGTTATAATTAATATTACAAGTATAGTTATAATAATAAAAAACAATAATTTTTTAATTTTTTTTTTCAAATTCACAAGTTTGGGATCTGGAAGGAATAGCCCTACGTCTAAAATTTGAAAGTTATGACTTTAAGATAAGTATCAAATCTCATTATTTGAATATATTTATAAATCTCAAATCATAATTTCACACCAAACAAAAAAAATTAGATTTGAGATTCCAAATCTAAATCTCATATTCAAATTTTCTCTCAATTCCACATTCCAAACACACCTTAAATTTTTTTTAAAGGGTTTTATTAAAAATTATTTTCAATTAACTATATTATTAATATTTCCACCCGTTTCTTTCACTTAATAATAATAATAATAATAATAATAATAATAATAATAATAATAATAATAATAATATAATAATAATAATAATAATAATAATAATAATAAAGATTTAAGAATTAAATATACATATTCTTCTATATTAACAAGTACAATAGACATATTTCATGTTTATCAAATTAATATATAGTCATATAAAGTATTCATGATCATGTAATTAATTAGCTAGCTCGACATTTGGTACTCTAATTTATAATATGAATAATATTTTCTTTCACTAAAATGGTTTTTGAGAGGATAATTATGCAAACAACGTAGCATAAACTTTTGAGATTTATTTTGTACTTGAAAAAAATATTTTTTATAAAATTATATGAAATAAATGAGCCTACAAACAATTCTAAAAAAATTCATCAAAATTTTAATTTTTTTTGAAAGGATCACCATTCTCAGGTATTTTTATTTTTCTTTTTTGCCGTACATAAACTTTTTTTGTTTTTAAAATTGTATCATCTTGTCATTTGATAATTTATTTCAAATTTAGAGTTTTCGAAATTAATAAAATATATATATTTAATACTTATGTTCTTGGTTGACCTTTATGATAATATTTCGATTACATGTTGAAATTTGAAATCTTTGTTTGAGATGTTTAGTTTGAATTTGAGCTTTTGTTATTTATATATTTTTATTATTTTATTTTTGGTAGTTGTTATCTTTAATAAGGGATAGTTTTGGAAATCACTATCTTTTATTTTTAATGAATTAAAATTAGAATTACAAAATAATACATATTGTAAATTGGTCCTAAAGTTGCACACCACAAATCGGCATCAAGACAAATCAAAGTTGTGGGACCACAAAAGAGATACAATACATATATAAGGATTCCAGAATGACAAGTATTCCCACGGATTTAAGAAGGAAAGCTTAGTGCGAATATGGTTTTCTACGATAATGCATTCCCCTTAAAACTCCAATGAAACATCAGTGTTCATCTCTCCTTGTATCGACCACTACCCAAGAGAGGACTTGAGATAAGGCCATGACCTTAGGCTTCAAGCAATCCAAATGACCTCTATATCAACCAATACCATAACTTTGTATCATCCGTGTTCCATCGGATTGCAAGGTCTACGCGACTACAGGTAGGTACCTAACGGTGATAGTTCTGCAATTAAAAGGCTGCCCATTGATAAGTACAAACAAATGTAAGAGGAAACGGTGGGCACCCAACTAGGGGCAAGTATTATTGTATTAGACAGTCAACGTACGCTTCCAGCCCTCTATACAATGGATCCCGCGCTAGACCTAATCCATTGCCGTGTTCATATGGCGGCCAACCCTGACTCTTCATAAGGTTCTCCAATTGTCTCATAATCTCACTTTTTTTCACAACTTTATTATAACATCAAAGAAATCCTCAAAATTCGTTGGACCGAACTGCACGTGAAGCCCTTCTTCCTTCAGAAGGGTCCACGTATGACCACTCCCCTTCGGGTAGGAACAAAAAACAATAATTTCTCCATTTCGTGTAAAACAAGCACCATAAAAGTTTCTTTAGGAGAAAAACATCACAATTGTCCATAATATTATCAAGGAGATAACATATACATGACTTCTAAAGTCCTACTTACCTGCCACCACACATTCCATGCCTAACCCATTAATAAGCAATGAAATAAGGGCTTACTTTATATATACTCCACGCTACCATCTACGCCGTTTTGGTACAAACTTAACACAAATATCCCATGCTCAGACACTTGCAGCTTGACCAGATTTCTTAAAATAAAGAATGAAAATCAATGGTAAAGCAATAAAGAAATACGGGTTACGAATTCATGAATAATTTCACTTTCCAGAAAATATCATGACGTACATGTCATTCATACTTATTAGTTAGACAACTTTATACTACAAAAGAAATGAGTTAAAACTAATAAAGGTAGCAAACATGTCCAGAATCAACACTGAGAACTGAAATATGTAGAGTATAATGCCAAGTAGTACCACCAGATTCTACTAAAGCACCGTTTATTCATGATACGGCAGGCAGAGCATATAAACACGGAAAACTTGAGCAAAAGTAGCATAAGTTTTCCACCCATAACGAGAAAATACTTCTTCACCGGAGTAAAATGTATAAAATCCTAAATAAGAATTTAATAAACAGCTTGCGTTGATTGCAACCTACATAAACTAAATAAATCACATCTTCAACCTACACAAAGCAATTTTGCATATTCGAGACCTACACAAACATCTAAGACTGATTTTTCGAAAATGGAATTTCCATTTGCCGAGAATAAAGAACTTGACAAGACTAGAAAAATTAGCAGAATCCACACATAGAGAACAATAAAAGTCACGGTCAAGGACATGCTCTCTTGTTGCTTAAAGAAGGGCATTTGTACTGCTTATTATGCTCGGCCTTGCTGGGGTTATCTTGGCGCACTTTCCATGGAACCACTTCTCACAGATATCATAGCAGATCCAGAACTCATCAGAGGCGTAGTTTTCTCCGCGTGCACCACACAGTGCAACCCTGTGTTCATCCTCCTCTTCCTCTTCCTCTTCCTCGTCTTCTACACCCTCTTCTTCCTTATCTTTTGGTGGTGGTGCCCCTTTTGGATACTTGGGCTGAGATTCTGTGCCCCGCTGATTTACCATGAAAAAAAAAGATAATAATAAACAACAAAGAACAAGGTATCAGTGTAAACAAATTATACAAGTAGTTAATCAAACTAACAAGGACATGATGGAAAATCCGCCTTCGAGTCCCAATGGCCAAGAGATAATGACTTCTTCCAACCATAAACCTCTCCATAATAATTGGTTGGACTTGATGTACACGAACTTCATATACCATCCAAAATGGCAGCACATGAAGAACTTCATATACCAATTCTTAATGTGAAACTAGACTCAATCCCTGTTTTCATAATCGTTAACTTTTGCACCATATATGTGGGGAAATCTCAAAGTGTCAGTCAGATATCAGAGCATATATTTATCCTCAATTAGTTTCTTTAATTATGGCATGATTTTATATTATAGCTGTAGATATCTTGTAATTAATAGGACAATTGTAATTTCTTTTATTTAGTCTAATTGTTGTAACTGATAGCTGATTCTCAGCCTTGAAATTGGCTAGGATATTTCTATATAATGAGAGAACTCTCTCAAGAGAGATATAGAGTACAATTGACATGGTATCAGAAGGAACCATCTAAATTAGGGTTAAATTTTGAGTTTTCAGAGTTGGATTGCGACTAGGCTATTGGTCTCTTTGGCAATTGGTGACTTCACAGGAAGTTATCAATAATTCTGGGTGTACAAACTGATATTCGTCAGTTTCTGTTAAGGGTAAAAAAAAAAATTGTGGGGTGTGGAGAATCATGTCTTCTACCGCGTCTTTTGGGGTCCGTTTTACCGAGTCTTTTGGGGTCCGTTTTAACGGAAAAAATTATTCTACTTGGGAATTCCAATTTCAATTGTATGTTACGGGGAAAGAGTTATGGGGACATATCGACGGTAGTGATCCAGCTCCTACGGAGTCTAAGGAACTGGCTCAATGGAAGGTTAAAGATGCACGCGTGATGTCCTAGATCTTGGGGTCTGTCGATCCTCTTATTGTGCTTAATCTGAGGCCCTATAAGACTACAAAGACCATGTGGGAATATTTGCTGAAGGTCTATTACCAGGATAACACCGCCCGTCGCTATCAATTGGAATGTGAGATTGCTAATTACACTCAAGGCAATCTCTCCATTCAAGAGTATTTTTCTGGATTTCAAAATTTATGGGGAGAATTTTCTGATATGGTTTACGCAAGGGTACCTGCTGCATCCATCTCTGATGTTCAGGCTCTTCATGAGCAAAGTAAGAAAGATCGATTCTTGATGAAGTTGCGCCCTGAATTTGAGGTTACTCGCTCAAACTTAATGAATAGGGATCCATCTCCAAGCTTGGATGTTTGTTTTGGAGAATTACTTCATGAGGAGCAGCGTCATCTCACACAAGCTATAATCCAGCAAGATTCAAACATTTCCAATTCGAATCCAGTAGCCTATGCAGCCCACGGGAAAAGACAGGGTAAGGATATGCGCAAGGTTCAGTGCTACAGCTGCAAGGAATATGGTCATATTGCTGTCAATTGTGCAAATAAATTTTGCAATTATTGTAAGAAACAAGGCCACTTTATTAAAGAATGTCCCACCCGGCCTCAGAATCGTCAAGCTAACACTTATCAAGCTAAAGTGAACAACTTCTCAGCTCCATGGATAACCTTGGCCGCTTCTTCTTCGGATGGTAAATCTGTTCTTACTCCTGAAATGGTTCAGCAGATGATTGTGTCAACCTTTTCTGCCTTAGGGCTCCAAAGTAATGGTACTACTTTATCTAAATCTTGGATTGTTGATTCCGGTGCATCTAATCATATGACTAAATCGTCAGATATCCTTTGCAATATTCGTCCATATCATGGTTCATCTTATATCTAAAAAGCTAATGGGAGTCATTTAGCAATTAATGAAGTAGGAGATATCATTCCATCTTTTAGAGAAGTTTATGTATCTCCTAAACTTTGCACAAGTCTTATTTCGGTTGGACAGTTAGTGGATAACAATTGTAATGTTAATTTCTCTCGCGATGGTTGTCTTGTGCAGGATCAGGTGTCGGGGAAGATACTAACGAAGGGGCATAAAGTTGGTAGACTATTTCCACTGCACTTTTCAATTCGTAGTTGTTTATCTTTGGCTTGTATGACAGTTAATACTCAGAATGAAGTTTGGCACAAACGTTTGGGTCATCCAAATTATGTTGTTTTGTCTCACATGTTAAAATCTGGTTTATTAGGCAATAAAGAACAAGTTTCTAATAATCTGTTATTTAATTGTTCTGTGTGCAAACTAGTAAAAGTAAGACACTTTCATTTCCGTCTCATGGTAATCGTGCCACAAAAAGCTGCTTTGATATTGTCCACAATGATGTAAGGGAATCGTCAAGCTAACACTTATCAAGCTAAAGTGAACAACTTCTCAGCTCCATGGATAACCTCGGCCGCTTCTTCTTCGGATGGTAAATCTGTTCTTACTCCTGAAATGGTTCAGCAGATGATTGTGTCAGCCTTTTCTGCCTTAGGGCTCCAAAGTAATGGTACTACTTTATCTAAATCTTGGATTGTTGATTCCGGTGCATCTAATCATATGACTAAATCGTCAGATATCCTTTGCAATATTCGTCCATATCATGGTTCATCTTATATCTAAAAAGCTAATGGGAGTCATTTAGCAATTAATGAAGTAGGAGATATCATTCCATCTTTTAGAGAAGTTTATGTATCTCCTAAACTTTGCACAAGTCTTATTTCGGTTGGACAGTTAGTTGATAACAATTGTAATGTTAATTTCTCTCGCGATGGTTGTCTTGTGCAGGATCAGGTGTCGAGGAAGATACTCGCGAAGGGGCATAAAGTTGGTAGACTATTTCCACTGCACTTTTCAATTCGTAGTTGTTTATCTTTAGCTTGTATGACAGTTGATACTCAGAATGAAGTTTGGCACAAACGTTTGGGTCATCCAAATTCTCTTGTTTTGTCTCATATGTTAAAATCTGCTTTATTAGGCAATAAAGAACAAGTTTCTAATAATCTGTTATTTGATTGTTCTGTGTGCAAACTTAGTAAAAGTAAGACTCTTTCATTTCCGTCTCATGGTAATCGTGCTACAAAATGCTTTGATATTGTCCACAATGATGTATGGGGCATTTCTACTGTACTTTTTCATGCCCGATATAAATATTTTGTGACATTCATCGATGATTTCAGTCGATATACTTGGGTATATTTTCTTCGGTCCAAATCTGAGGTCTTTTCTGTTTTTCAGACCTTTATAGTGTATATTGAGACTCAATTTTCCACAGGTATTAAGGTTTTGAGATCTGATTCTGGTGGAGAGTACATGTCTACCGAGTTTCATGATTTCCTACGACATAAAGGGATTGTGTCTCAGCGTTCTTGTCCTTACACACCTCAGCAAAATGGCGTGGCCGAACAAAAGAACCGACATCTTTTAAATGTGGTTCAGACCTTATTGCTTGAGTCGTCGGTTCCTTCTAAATTCTGGGTTGAGGCATTATCTACTGCTATTTATTTAATTAATAGACTACCCTCTCAGGTCTTGAATTTTGATTCCCCATATTATCGTTTGTATAACCAACACCCTAGCTATTTTAATTTGCATACTTTTGGATGTGTTTGTTTTGTTCATTTACCACCTCATGAACGTCACAAACTTTCTGCCCAGTCTGTTAAATGTGCTTTTATGGGTCATAGTATTTCTCACAAAGGTTATGTTTGCTATGGTCCATATTCTAACAAATTTCGTATATCTCGCAATGTTGTATTCTTTGAGAATCAATGTTTTTTTTCTACACATGTTGAGTCATCACCAGAGATTAGTATTCTTCCTTGCTTTGATGAATTAGTCTCTTCCCCTGAACGGTTTAAACTAGGAATTGTCTATACTCGACGACTACCGACTTTGCCCCTTCCCGAGTCTGACCTTTCATCTGAGACTGTTCCAACGACTTCTTCTGAGAATGGCCTGCCATCTTTGACAGTTCCGATCAGTTCTCCAGAGCCCGACATGCCTGCAACACCTGCTCCTCGGTGATTTGCCTGAGTATCCCGTCCTCCTAATTGGTATGGTTTTTCTGCCACTTCCTTTAATGCTACTTTGTTTTCTAGTCCTATCCCTACATGCTTTTCCGAGACGGTTAAACATGAAAGTTGGTGGAAAGCAATGGATGAAGAACTTCGGGCTCTCGAGGAAAATCATACATGGGACTTAGTTCCTTGTCCTTTGATGTTAAAGCAATCGGTTGTAAATGGGTTTACTCAATTAAGCTCCGCTCTGATGGGACTTTAGATCGGCATAAGGCACGGTTGGTTGCCCTTCGCAATAAGCAAGAATATGGGGTGGACTACGGGGAGACTTTTGCTCCAGTGGCCAAAATGACTACAGTGCGTATGATTATTTCTGTTGCTGCCTCCCATTGCTGGGCACTTCACCAACTAGACGTTAAAAATGCATTCCGTCATGGTGATCTCAAAGAAGATATTTACATGAAACCTCCTCCGGGTTTGTCTTCTTCATTGTCTTCCTCTATGTGTAAGTTGAAACGGTCTCTATATGGCTTTAAACAGGCTCCTCGGGCATGGTTCGAGAAATTCAGGTTTACTCTGCTTCGCTTCTCCTTTGTTCAAAGCCAATATGACTTATCTTTGTTTCTTCGTAAAACTCCAACTAGTCTCGTACTTTTACTTGTGTATGTGGACGACATTGTCATTACGGGCTCTGACTCTATCTTGATTACTCAACTCCAACAGAATCTTCAAGCTTCATTTCATATGAAAGACCTTGGCTCTCTTACATATTTTTTATGTTTGGAGGTTCACACCAATTCTTCGGGTATATTTTTGAATCAACACAAATATACCCAAGATTTAATTAGTCTAGCTGATCTTCAGGATTCTTCCTCGATGGATACTCCTTTGGAAGTCAATGTGAATTATCGTAGTGAGGAGGGTGAACTTCTTCCTGATCCTAGTGTATTTCGACAGTTAGTCGGCAGCTTGAACTATTTGAACTATTTGACTATTACTCGACCTGATATTTCCTTTGCCGTCCAGCAAGTTAGCCAGTTTATGCAAACTCCTCGTCATCTCCATTTAGCTGCTATTCGGCGTATCATTCGCTATCTTCGAGGGTCACCCAGCCGCGAGTTGTTCTTCCCAACTGGATCTCCTCTTCATCTTACTGGTTATAGTGATGCAGATTGGGTGGGATGTCCTAATACTCGACTTTCTGTCACGGGTTGATGTATGTTTCTTGGTGATTCTTTGATCTCTTGGAAAAGTAAGAAACAAGCTCGTGTTTCTAAATCTTTTACTGAATCTGAATATCGTGCAATGACTGCTGCTTGTTACGAGATTTTGTGGCTTCGTGGGCTTTTGAGTGAGCTTGGTTTTTCTCAATCTGATCCTACTCCTCTTCATTCTGATAACACTAGTGCAATTCAGATTGCTGCTAATCCTGTTTACCATGAGCATATGAAACATATCAAGGTGGACTGTCATTCTATTCGGGAAGCATTGGAAGCCCATGTTATTTCTCTGCCTCATGTTTTCGCTGATTTTCAGATAGCTGACATATTTATGAAGTCTATGACACGACAGCGCCATCAATTTCTTGTGGGCAAATTGATGCTTCTTGATCGACCAGCATCAATTTGAGGGGGGATGTCAGTCAGATATCAGAGCATATATTTAGCCAAAATTAGTTTCTTTAATTATGGCATGATTTTATATTATAGCTGTAGATATCTTGTAATTAATAGGACAATTGTAAATTCTTTTATTTAGTCTAATTGTTGTAACTGATAGCTGATTCTCAGCCCTGAAATTGGCTAGGATATTTCTATATAATGAGAGCACTCTCTCAAGAGAGATATAGAGTACAATTGACACAAAGAAATACATTAATACAGGGTTTAAATCAAAGGATTACTTTAAGAGAATTAGACGTTACTCCTTAATGATTATGAAAACAGGGGTAACTCTAATTTCACATTAAACATAGGGGGCAAAGTAAAAAACATCCCCTTTTTGTGTGTATACATGTGGGTCCTATTTTGAAGTAACAATTGTCCTAGGTGGCAAGAGTCACTTCAAGTGAGACCCACACCAATCTTCGTTTTACATTGATGTCAAGTGCTGAATATCTATTCGACGGTTAAACAAACAAAGCCCTTTTAATACCTTAAAGTTTGACTTAGATTTGCTGCTGCTGTGATTTGAAACAGATGACTTCTCCTTGATCTGCTTCTTGGCAGCCCCAGTCACAACTTCAAATATTGTTGGGAGATCATTTATCATGTTAAAAAGCCGTTTTCTGCATCACCAATAACCCACACGATGTCAAAGGAAAAAGATGATGAAATCATAGTTACTCTATCCCAGAACACCAAACAATTTCTTTAGCCACAGTATGAAAATTATAAAATGCACTATTTGGATAGACATTGAACATGTTACTTCAACCATTTTGCCCTTCTTCTACCTTTTAAAATTATGGCCAAAAAGAGTTGGATTCAGGGGGAAATTATCCAA